>JHQO02131395.1:0-14541 GCA_000696205.2 Oncopeltus fasciatus | reverse complement strand
TATTTTTCTAAAAAATAAAATACACATTGACATTTATTTACATTTAATATTTATCTCTATAAAATAAAATGTCTTACATTGAAAATTTTTATAAATATAAACACTAACAATACATGTATTTATTCACAACAAATTTTAATTAAAAATACAAGAAGTAAAAACATTTATTCGTAACATTCATAGAATAATAGTGCGAACTTTTAAACTGTACGTCAATAAATATTCACAGAATTACAAGAAAAGAGATATAAAATTTAAATGAGGTCAAATATCAAACAAGCAGACATAATTCAAATAAAAATAAAGGCCTGACGATGAATTTTCTAAGAGCCATTTGGGTAATTTTAGGCCAAATAATTGCTTCCAATATATTCTCTGTCTTTAATGTTCAATTAGTGACCTTCTCAATTGGAACTTATGAAGTTATTTCGGTGGCTTCGAAATATTTATATTCAGGTTATGGATGATTAGGTTACAGAAGATAATTTGTTCCCTAATGCTTAAAATTTATTTTTATTTTTCATTTAATTTATTGGATTTATTTAATTTATTACTACGTTCATTGGAAAAACCTCCTTTGCATAAACTGTATTTCGAAATATGGCTTCTTCCTAACAGCTGATTTTAAGTGACAATATTTCATAAAATGTATTTATTTTTTGTATCTTTAAAAAAAAATTAAGCCTAATATATACATATATATATATATATATATATAGTTAAATTAACTAATTAAAAACAGGAAAATGTAATAATAAAGAAAAATAACTCATTATAAGCACCGGTGATGGAATCACTGATCCTGAAAGTGCTCAGCAATTAGAGAAAAAAAAATATATATAAGGTGCCAAAGTATAGGATATTGCTATAAGATGATTTTAGTTGGGGTTCGGTCAAGGTTGATCCAAAAAACACAAATTTAAAAAAAAAATGTATTTTTTAATAAAGAATTATGTGTAATACAGATACTGATACATTGTAAGCCATCTTCAGGGCTATCATGAAGATGAGAGAGGACGTCCTGTCCCTAAGTTCACATTTCCATGACTGGCTTATTGTTCACATTATAGGATATTGTTTGATAATCCTAATTTCCATCAACTTCGCTACCAGGGCAAATAAAATTATTATTCTCAGCTGATGACCACTAATAACAAAGATTTCGTTATAATATTGTGATATTATTTCCGATTGTTGGACAATTGTTACTATTTTTTAAGAGAATTACTAATTCTTGATAACTAAAGAAAATATGTTCAGTTATTTGGCGAAAACATGCTTATTTATTTTTCTGAAATTTAAATAATGGAATTACTTAATTTTAAGCTAAATACATCATTATGCATTTACCGTTTCTTCTTCCGGGTTGGATCGTGTCAAATTGGTGTTATTTGCCGAGCTTTCGCATATCATGCGATGGCTTCTTCAGGGCTGAAAAGAGAATGATGTGCGAAAGCTCGGCAAATAACACCAATTTGACACGGTCCAACCCGGAAGAAGAAACAGTAAATACTTCTGACGACCGTCGAAGCCTACGTGAACATTATGCTTTTTATAATTTTTTTTTTTAAGAATTTTAGTAAGGGTTCCTTCTCATACATAACTCTACTGTAATATATATGAACTAATTGTGTAACTAGTCGGAAAATCGTTCTCTGCAACAATATTTATCTTCGATTATCCCTAATATTCAAATAAATATACGGGTCATTTGGCTTAAATTACTCAAGGAGGAGAGCTGCATGATAGGACTCTCTCATCAAAACTTCTCGACTAAATACCACTAAGATGATGACTCGGTTAGGGATAAGCCCTCTCTCGTGGACACACATACTCCGGCGTGTACAGTGGGCGAATCTCATCGCCCCCCCCCCCCTTCCGGAGTACACGTGTGAAGCCCTCTCCCCCCCACCACTTCCGTGTATGAGAGACGGATTAATATGTATGCTCTCCATCTAGGAGTATGAATAACTTTGCATACATAAATTCCCTGCCGCCCCCACCCGTCCTCTTACCGCTGGCCCTGACGCCTCAGACGAACGCTCGCTTTAGCCGGACCGACAGACTCCACCCCCTCTAAAGATGTTAATTTAAACTTGACCCACCCCCACCCACAACAACAAAGTTTAACAGACAAGAAATTTTCATTTTGTTTAATCAAAGTCAAAGCCTCTCGAACCAGGTACTTGTGTTGTATTATATTTTCTATTTTTTATGCACTCCTAACTCACTATTTAATAAAAGTCAAAGCCCCTCAAACCAGGTACTTGTGAAGTATTATATTTTCTATTTTTGCGCACTCCTAACTCACTATTTAATAAAAGTCAAAGCCACTCGAACCAGGTACTTGTGAAGTATTATATTTTCTATTTTTGCGCACTCCTAACTCACTATTTAATAAAAGTCAAAGCCACTCGAACCAGGTACTTGTGAAGTATTATATTTTCTATTTTTGCGCACTCCTAACTCACTATTTAATAAAAGTCAAAGCCACTCGAACCAGGTACTTGTGAAGTATTATATTTTCTATTTTTGCGCACTCCTAACTCACTATTTAATAAAAGTCAAAGCCACTCGAACCAGGTACTTGTGAAGTATTATATTTTCTATTTTTGCGCACTCCTAACTCACTATTTAATAAAAGTCAAAGCCACTCGAACCAGGTACTTGTGAAGTATTATATTTTCTATTTTTGCGCACTCCTAACTCACTATTTAATAAAAGTCAAAGCCACTCGAACCAGGTACTTGTGAAGTATTATATTTTCTATTTTTGCGCACTCCTAACTCACTATTTAATAAAAGTCAAAGCCACTCGAACCAGGTACTTGTGAAGTATTATATTTTCTATTTTTGCGCACTCCTAACTCACTATTTAATAAAAGTCAAAGCCACTCGAACCAGGTACTTGTGAAGTATTATATTTTCTATTTTTGCGCACTCCTAACTCACTATTTAATAAAAGTCAAAGCCACTCGAACCAGGTACTTGTGAAGTATTATATTTTCTATTTTTGCGCACTCCTAACNTCAATGTTATTATATATATATACGTCCTTTATAAAAAATAGGATTATGAGAGACAGGGGTAAAAAAGGATTTCAAAGAATTTCAGGTATTCGTACTCACAATGTAAATGGCCATAGGTATATACTGATTGAAAATACTGCAGTACCCAACAAAAATAGTCCGATAAAAATGCATGGTTCGTTCATTCAGTTTTTTCTCATGTGAGTTTTATGTTTTGTTCTCTATCTGAAACCAATACAATAACCATTAGTCATGATAAGAATAAAAAACAAATAAGCAGTTCATTTGTATCGAATGGTAAGAAGAGGAGATGCCGAAATAGCTGGGATTTGAAGGATGCGAGCGAGGAGGAGTGACGAATATTTAGAGGAATCGTGTTCCAGAGCCTGGAGGCAAAGGAGGGGGAAAGGACAAGATAGCTACCAGAACTCGAGTAAAAATCTGACAGAAAACGAGTAATGTTCGAAGAATAAAAACAGGAAAAAAAATGGATAACACTGGGGAACAATTTATAAGATAAGCCAATTATCAGATGCAGATATTTATTAGGCTAAATTTAAAGGGTGTAGAGAATTCAAAGGGATAAGTTTAGAAGACTTTTCATTTTTAAGTTGTCCTGCCTTGGCTTCAAATCAAGAAAAAGGTCTTTTATCTGTTGAACTCTACTCCTACACGTCGAAAGTGCGAAAATAGTCCCAATTTGTTTTGTTATATATGTGGCAGTTTTACCATTCCCAGTCAAAGGACAAACATCAGTACATTTGTCAGACAAGCATATTTTGCCTATTTTAAAGTGAAACTTGGTGATCTAGATAAAGCATGGGCACCTCATAAAGTGTGTAAACAGAATGTTGAGGGTTTACGGATTTGGACCAAGGTAACTCGTGCTAAATTTCCATTTGGTATACTTATGATTTGGCACAAGCCCAAAGATCATTCAAGTGATTGTTACTTTTGTATAGTGAAAACATCGGGATATAACAAGAAAAACAAATGTAAAATAGAGTATCTTAGTTTACCGTCTGCTATACACCCAATATCGCATTCAGCCGAAGTCCTCGTGCCAGTTTTCAATGAATTTTCCTCTTTGGTAGAAGGGGAATACGGATATGCCATTCAAAAACATTGTTAAAGACTTCCTTGGAAATAAACGAGCATTGAACTCCGAAATTGTCCAGCAACTCTTGGAAAGCTTCCAAAAGCTAGGTTGCAACATGAGCATTAAATATCATTTTTTACACAGCCACCTTGCTAATTTCCCGGACAATCTTTGTGCAGTGAGTGATGAGCAGGGTGAGCGTTTCCATCAAGATTTGAGGGTAATGGAAGCAAGGTATCAAGGTAGATGGGACGTACATATGATAGCTGACTATTGTTGGAGCATCAAGCGCGAATGTACACAAACTAAACACTCCAGAAAAAGCTACAAAGGCAAATTTTTATCTTAATTTTTAAGTACTGTTCATTATTTAAACAATTTTATATGTATCAACTCGATTTAACTTACATTAAATGTTTTGTAAACTGTATATTTGGTACGTTTTTACTTTATGTTCTTTTAAATGCTTGATTTTTATAATTTCTGAGGATATCCTGTAGTTTAAAAAGTTTAGGTTATTCTCAGTTTCAGTCGCCAAGTATTAGTGAAAAAACAGTGTCTGATCTAACTCGACAAAAAATGGGTTTCCCAGTGTAATTATATAACGTACAATTACAGATAAAAAACAAAAATCACTTAGGAGAAATAACACTGAACAACAAAGTTTTTGTTTCGGGGTTCCACGTGTTAAAACCGAAAATGACCATAAAAATGATATATTAGCTCTTGTTTTCAAGAGATAGTATCATTCTATTATATATATATTGAGTTTTCAACAAATGAAATATTTCATCACCAACAGTTGGTACACATGTTTGTTTACATAACACCCCTCTCATCAGCTGTTCATAAGTAGTAAACATAACCTTTGCGAGTTTGTCAATTGTACGCACGTGGTTACTATTGAAATTATCGTGTGAAGTTGATTTTTAAATTAATTTAAGTGCTGATCTGAAATGCCTCGAAAGTGTGTGAATTCTGTCGATAGCTTTTGCTATATATGTGGTGAAATAACATTTAAGGCTCAGAAACGTAAAATGTCACCTATCATTAAGACTGCCTATGAACATTATTTTGGTGTAAAAGTTGGGGACCAAGATAAATCATGGGCTCCTCATATATGTTGTAATTCTTGTTCCGTCATATTGCGAGAGTGGCTGAAAAATAACAAGCGGGCAATGGCTTTTGCAGTACCTATGGTTTGGCGTGAGCCTACCAATCATACAGACGACTGTTATTTCTGCTTAACTCCTCCCATTAAGCAAGGTTTATTTATGAAGAAAAGAGGAACGGTGAAATACCCTAATCTCCCATCAACTCTTCGGCCTGTACCACACTCAGACAGTTTGCCAGTCCCTTCTCCACCCCAAAACTATGAAATTTTAGAGGAAAGTGATGAAGTCTGTTTACAAGAAGCAACCCATCCTTCTACATCCTATGACCCTAATTTTTATGTAAGCGATAGGTCTAGGAGTGACCTTATAAGAGATCTTGGCTTGTCTAAGGAAAAGGCTGAGCTGTTAGGGTCAAGACTACAACAGTGGAATCTTCTAAAACATGATGTGAAAATATCTCAGTACAGACAGCTCAATACAGGATGCTCCAGAAGAGTTTTATAAAAGACAAGCTAAACGACAGCGATCTTACAATACATCGGATTAACTTAATTGAAATTTGGTGGTACAAACCTCTTTTATTTGTCAAAACACTAAGAATAATGTATATCTCGAAAACCAGAGCTAATAAAAAATTTTCAATGTTATTATCGTTTTTATCACCCCAAAATTAGTAGAAATAGACTAATTTAGTGTAGGAAACATTCAAAAAATATTTTTTTGTTGTGCAGTGTAATTAAGCAATTAAAAAAAGCATTACTGAAAGATTAAATAATGTTTGCATAGAAAATATTACATGGTTATAGGTTATGTAGAGAAAAAAAATTGGCACCGGTCCACTGCCATAAATACCTTCGGGTCGCTTGACAGCCCATGGTCATCCGAACATCGATATGTCTTCCGGAATGTTCATAACCACCACAGGCCGGCCGTCATTCTGTCGACATTTGACTCGGTCACCAGAGAACCACACATATTTTAGCTCGCCTTCCTTCTTCTTTTGGCGTGCCAAGTACTGGATGGGCTTGTTCGTGGTGCTCATACTATCCCTCAGGTAAATGTGATGGGCATCATTCTCCTCCCAGCCAATATACCTGGATGTCAGGTCCCTCTTCACTCTTCTCAGTCTGACAACCTCGTCCCTCATAGATTGCCGATCGAACATCTCTATGATGACCGGTGGTCTAGGACCATCCCAGCGCTGGCGATTCCGCTACGCTATATCAATATCTTCTGGAGCGATCTTTAGACCCAGACTGGCGCCTATACTCGTCACCAGCCCTGCAGGAGATTCACCAAGTTGCACCGGAACCCATAGATTTGCAGAGTAGCTCCTGTCGGGCTTGATTCAGACTCACCACCAGTTCAGTCACCCTTGACTTTAATGTCTTTTTTTGATGCGCTAGTTGCTCAAAAACTCTTCTCTGGGCTTCTTATCTGCTTTTATTAAGAGAATCTTTAGACTATTAAAACCATCACTATCAACGCCGACTTTTATCTCACCTATCACAGGTATGAGAGTGCATTCATCGCCTCCTCAATAAAAGTAAATAGATTACCTTCCACGGTAGATTTAGATGGTGAGGTTTTCCTAGTCTTCTTACATTTATCAAACTTCCAGCCTTTTCTTTGAGTCCTCTGATACTCAATATCTGTGCCATCAAAACCACAACACCTGCAGTTTGCTGGTGTCACAGGTTAGTGAGCTCTTGTCATTCTTAGTAATAGCGTGTTTACACATCGATCACTATTATTGGTAAGCTCAGATAAACAGTTGACTAGATCAGAAGTAGGCTGAGGGTCCATAAAAGGTTATAACTATAAAATTAACAGCCACAATGGACCTCATAATATGCAAAAAACATGATAATTATAAGTTATAATTATTAAATAGAAACACGGAAGTAATGAAGATATATATACAAAAAAATTAGTAGATCTATTTTAAGAAATATGAGCAGTGCTTAATTATAATGTATTTTTATATTTTATTTATAATTCATACATTAAAATATAAGCCATCTGATACTCCCCCTATGAGGGATAACAAGAAAATAAATAGCAAAATTATGTCGCTAAACAACATTGTAGAGGCCAAAGTAACTTCGTCTGTGCCGATCTCATGATTCCTGCCTCCCATGATGAGCTGGAGGTCGAACCATAAGTACAAAGTGAAAAATAAGCAACCGAGACCTGCGAATATGGTGTGAACGATGGGCACGGGATACGTGAAGGCCTGGATAACCGTGAAGAGGCCAAAGAATATCACAATAATGCCAAGGTTGCGGAGAAGTAGACTGCATCCGGTGATGTCACAGGGGCCGTACTTAGCGAGGAGTCCGACCAGGAAGACCACGCCGACGGTGACGCTGATAGCGATGGCTGGCACCATAATGTCGAATTTGCTGACCATAGCCCCTATTACCAGGGATATGGAAAGAGACATCAAGATCAAGAATATTATGTTGTAGGGCCACTTTGTTACGCATTTGAAGGCCACTAGAATCACGACCAAGATGAACAACAGCATTCCAGAGAGTAATATCTTCAGGAAGTTGTTGAGAAAGAACTCCATGATCCTTTCGTCGGCGTGAGGGATTAATGCCAATATGAATGGTGGGACCAGCATCAGTCCCACAATGGAGAACACCTTGCTGAGGAATCTCTTCCGTTCTTCTTCCTCTCCGATGGGACTGTCCGAGTTGTACCTAGACAAGAAGAATCCACTGGTTGAGTCATTTTGATTTCTGGACATTTTCTTTTTTCTTCAGTGAAAATTATTTTACAATAACAGAAACATCACTTAGCCTGTTAAACTATATAACCTCAACGCATTTATTAAATACTTCCTAAATGAACTGTTGACATCACAATTACCCACACATGATTCATTGACACGTCATTATATTTATAAATATATTCGTTTATATTTTACTTATTTTTAGTTTTATTTTCTTAAAAAAATGTGTTGTAATCTACCAGATTAAAAAAACAAAAAAAAAAAAAAACCAATCCTAAAATATCAAACGTCTAACCTACGTTTCTGAACAGTAGTAATAAAGGGGGACATTTTTTTATATTTTTAGCTCAATTTATATATATATATATATATATATATATATATATATATATATATATATATATATATATATATATATATATATATATATATATATATATATATATANCTGCTCACTAAATTAAATAAGTATTTGGGTTCAGTCTTTATGGACTATTTGTTTCATTTCATGTATTGAGACTCCTCTGGGTGTAGGATAAAAGGCCGGTTTCTGGGCCAAAGGAATGGGGAAAATGGTTGCGCCCATGGTTACCCGCCAAACATTCTCACCTCTTCGGATCAAGATGGCGGAGCACAACGTTTTTTGTCCAAACCTCTACAACTTTGACCTTTGTCCCCAAGGTAACTGGCAGGACAAGTTGTAACTTAAGTGTTGGTGTCAAGTATACATAAACGCTTTTCTCCATCCTTCAAGAATTACCATTTGATCCCTTACAATATTGACTGGAAATCTTGTAAAAGTAATTCAGGTGGTAGGTACTTTTAAAGACACAATAATGTGATCAGGACCAGTTCCCTCTAACTGCGAATTTATTTTTTATTTATTTATTTATTAGGGTTTAATTTAACCTTAAGCCTTTGACCCTTTGATTTTTGGCTGGACATGTAACGTGAATTATAATAGGGACTTTTTTTTGTAGATTATACTTCTGTGGCACGAGAGATGTGTAAATTTGGAAATTTCGTCGAAAAAGATTATCTCAGAACCGCATGGTGCTGGGGACTGTCGAGTATTGAATTTCGTCAACATGTATATTGCAGGTTTAGAATTAAAAAAAAAAAAAATTGTATTATTGAGTCTTTAAGTAATTTGGAATTAGAAGACATGGTCTGTGCTAGTGGATTAGGATGGAATGGCAGTTTACTGTGGAAAAGGCTGAAGTGGGAAGAAATGAGTTACTGAACAAAAGGGATATTAAAATCGTGGTGAAGGGAGGAATTTGATACGTAATAGGGAGCGTTAGCGACTATTCATAGGGTTTTGGATTGAAAGGACTGGATTCGTTGGATGTTGGAAGGCTTGGCGGCACCCAAGATTTCTAGTCCGTATATCCCGATTGGTCGTGATAAGGTTTTGAAGAGCGTCAGTTTGTTTTCAATCGTAAGATTGGAGTTCTTATTCATGAGTCTGTGTAGGAGTCCTTGTCGTCGATTGAGTTCTTGTCTTTAAATTTTAGTAAGTTCGCCTCATGTTAGTAGTGTGTCAAGATGAAACCCAAGATAACGAACGGATTTTGAGAGTTGTAAAGGAATATCGGTAAATTTCTCAGTTTTAGGAAAGTTTTTCTTCCGTCATTGGACATTAACTTGAACGCTTCTCGCTTCATTAGTTTTTATTTTCCACACCATTTCTGAATGCTATCAATATCGTCATCTAGGTTTTTAGAAGCAGTTTTAGGATCAGGGTGTAAGATAGATTAGCCTTATCATCTGCAAATAAAGCTAAGAGGGTACTTGTTTGGGTAGGGATGTCAGCAGTGTAAAAGATAAATGGGATAGATCCAAGTACACTACTTTAAGGAACTCCCACGGCACGTACAAATTGCCCCTCCCAGTAGGAACTTGGTTGAAATTGCAGTAATATAATTCTGTACTTCTTCATCTGCAAAAACCTTACTCCTCTTAATTATTCTAGTTCTACCTAAACGAACTCTCTTCTGACCACAGCCAACTTCTTCTTCCAAAACAATTGCCCCTCTCCCTCATTAATGGTCCAGTCGACTGGACCTTGTTTAGAACTCTAATAGAAGAGTCTCTTGACCTCTGAAAACCTCTGACGATTTAGATGATGCTGTACACTCCTTTACAATAAACCTTCAGCAACGCATATGTATGGCTAATCTTATACCAAAAATTACCAAATACTCTTCTGACAAAGGCAAGCAAACATGCTGCCCAGCACCTCAAGCAAACATTTACTTCTCATTTAGACCCCTTAGACCTGTCCAATACCACGGAGTCTGAGGAGTCTCTGGACATGCCATTACCAATGTCTTTACGACTCAAAGCAGTAACACCTTCCGAGGTCAAGTATATAATCTCTCGTCTGCCTAAGCTCAAATCAACCGGATATTATTTAGTCACAGGTCAAATTCTCCGTAATCTTCCCAAGAAGGCAATTATATTCCTTACCTACATCTATAATTGAATACTCCAAACTACACACTTCCCACTCTTCTATAAATATTCCGTTATTTCCCAAACCTGGAAAACCACCACATAATCCTTCATCCTTTCGTCCTATAAGTCTCCTTCCTTCACTTTCTAAGGTATTCGAAAAATTCTGTTAAAAGAATGATGCTTTCCATTGAACCCTACAATGACCTTCTAAATCATTAGTTTGGCTTCCAACGTAAGCATTTTACTGTTCAGCAGGTGTTTCGCGTCGTAGACTACATTTCCTCTTCCCTTGAGCGTAAAGAGTACAGCCCAGGAGCTTTTTTGGATGTTTCCCATTTGATAGAGTCTGGCACATTGGTCACCTGCTTAAACTGAAATCCATACTTCCTAGTAACACGTACCTCCTTAAGTCTTACTTATCCAACCGTTTCTTTAGGGTTCGACAAGGATTAGATTACTCCGATTTCTACCAAGTGGAAGTGGGAGTTCATCAAGGTAGTGTGCCTGGACCTATCCTATTCATCCTGTACCCTGCTGACATCCCTACCCATCCATGTACCCTCTTAGCCCTACTTGCAGACGACAAAGCTATCCTATCCTCCCATCTCTATCCTCAAACTGCTTCTAAAAACCTTCAAGATCACCTCGAAAAAATCAAATTGTGTGGCAAATGGAGAATAAAAATCAATGAAGCAAAATGCATTCTAGTTATTTCCAACTGCGGAAAAAATACTTCTCTGCAATTTTGATATTTAACAATATTCCTTTACCACATTCAAATTCCGTTCGTTTCCTTGGGTTCCATCTTGACTCAGGCCTTAAATGGGTCGAACACACTAAAATTAAAAGACAAGAACTCAATCGACGATATGGACTTCTATACTGACTCATTAATAAGAACTCCAATCTTACGATTGAAAACAAACTGACGCTCTACAAAACCTTATCATGACCAATTTTGACTTACGGAGTAGATACCTGAGGTGCCGCCAAGCCTTCCAACATCCAACGTATCCAGTCCTTTCAATCCAAAATCCTCCAAATATTCGTTAATGCTCCCTATGACGTATTAAATTCCTTTCATTATTACGATATTAATATTCCTATTGTTCAGGATTTAATTTCTTCCCGCCTCAGCCTTTTCCACAGTAAACTACCATTTCATCCTAATCCACTAGCACAACCCTCCCCGTTGGCTTAAACGAAGATGGCCCCGCGACCTTCTGGAAACTTGGTCTGCAAATAATTTGAGAGTGGTGTCACTGGTCACCTTCTCTCCTCATGTGACTTTCATTAATGTAATTTTTTTTCTGTTATTCATTGTTATCAAATTATATAATGTTTTTATTTATTTTTAACAGAATGTAATATGCAAAAAAGGTTATAAAAAAAATCCTTGCTGAAACCTTAAGAAACAGTTGGATAAATAAGACTTAAGGAAAATATAAGTGTTACTAGGAAGAATGGATTTCAGTTTAAACAGAAGACCACTGAGCCAGACTATCAAATTCTTGGGAAACATCCAAAAAAAGGTCTAGGGCAGTACACTTTGCGCTCAAGGGTAGAGGAAATGTAGTCTATAACACGAAACACACCAAAGGTATTAGGATAATTTTTTGTCTTATAGGGTATTTAAGTAATTTTTTACTTCACCATTGTTTGATGCTGGGGATGCGTCAAGTAGCAAATTTCTTCGAAATATGTGCTGCGGTTTTAGTATTTTACAAAATTTTATTGTTTTGTATGGTCTTTAAGTAATTTTTCAGATGAAGCCTTTGCGATTGAGGCAATAACGCCAAATAGCAAATTTCTTTATTACGTCCGTTGCGGGTTTTGTATTTTTGTTTCATCGTGTTTCGAGCACGAACACTATCAAAAGCAGAGCAAGTGTCTCCAATGACATTCGCTCCTCTTCTTCTAACCTCTTCCAATAGAGATATTTATAAATCCTAAAAATTTATAAATATATATAAGGAAATGAAAAATATATTGAAAGCAATTTGAAAACTCTACATACATTTGTAGTGAAGTGTCAGTGACATGTGAGTGCAGTTTCAGCTCGAATCGTCGCGAGGATCACATATAAACAGTGAGTAAAGCGAACTATTTTTAGTAGCAGTTATCCTTAGCACTGAGGTCAACAGGGGAAGACCTGTCCGGCCCCCACCTCGCCGCGCTAAGCTCTCATAGCCTCCCTTATCCTCTCTGCCTGTAGAGTAGGAGCCTCTGTTCCAGACTCTTAACCCAGCGTTACAGGTTCGAGACCAGGCCACTCTACTTTCTTTTTTTTTTTCTCTTGTATAAATTAATGATTCTTAATGGTGGGAGGCAATCATTATCATCAGGTGATTGCTAGTGGAGGGCGAAAAGGGAAGCGTCGAGGTGCACACATGACCCCTCCTAAAGACAAGAGGCGGCATTCCGCCAGTAGCACACCATTACAGGAAAGAGATCAATTACAGCCAACGAAATGACAGACAGGAATGAAAACCTTTCACCCTTTACTACAGTGAACCCTTTTCAGCCTCTTCAAAACATTACTGGAGAGAAGATGGAACCCGCCACCCAGTGTATAACCCGACCACCTCCCACTTTAGTAAGAAACGTACTAAATTTTCGTGTAATGTGCATTCAACTCGATGAACGAGTCGGCCGCGGGAGATAAACGTGTGTCAATCGTCAGCATGACACCAAAATAATGCCAGATAGCCCAGACACCTACAGAGGTATAGTGAGCTATCTGAAAGAGACAAACGCCCAGCTTCACACATACCAACTAAAGGAAGAGCGTGCAGTCAGGGTCGTCATCAGTCACCTCCACCACTCAATCTCTCCTGATTATATCAAAGAGGAGCTCACTGAACTTGGCTTCAAGGTCAGAAATGCTATTAATATAACATCAAGCAGACCTGGTAATGACGGTCATACAAAGTCTCCGTTGCCCTTCTTCTTTGTAGATATCGAACCCACAAGCAATATAGAAGAGATTTACAATGTAACCTCACTTTGCCATTGCAGAATACGAGTGGAGAAGCCCCTCCCTCGAAGAGACATAGTTCAGTGCCACAAATGCCAGGAATACGGTCACACTAAAAGATACTGTGAGTATGGTGCCCGATGTGTCAAATGTGGAGGGACACATCTGACACGGGAATGTCAGAAATCTCGCAGTACACCTGCTGTTTGCGCCCTTTGCCAAAAAAACCACCCCGCCAATTATAAAGACTGCCAGATCTACAAAGATTTGAAGCAGCGGATACAGCCCACCAGACAGCAGGACTCAGTACCTGTAGCTCGAAGACCCCCACCACCCCCAACCAGAAAAGTCGAATCCGGTACTCCTATGCAAAGGCGACCTACCAGCCCAAACAAGAAGAACCTCTTCCTCAATGCCAGCCTCCCAGGAGAGAGCGACCTGCCATCTCTCATGTTCCTCCTCCGTTAATATCTAATGATATCCAATCCATACTCCATTCATTTTTCTCGGAATTCCGCGCCCTCATCACTCCTCTCCTAAACCTACTGTCTGCGGTAGTCTCTAATATGACTCCCTCGTCTGGCAGTAAATGAACTCCTACTCCTCTAGACCCTTTTTTGTTCTCCTTTGGAATGCTAACGGCATTCAAACACATACAAACGAACTCAAACTAACTCTAGAAGACAAAAGTATAGACGTACTCTTACTTACTGAAACACGACTAACGAAAAATAAAAAACTCAACATACCAGGCTATACAACTTACCGAACTGATCACTCAGACGGACGAGCTCATGGTGGAACTGCGCTCCTTATTAGCACTTCCTATACTCATCATTTAATACCTTCCACTCCTACAGACTCGCTCCAATCCACTTCAGTGTCCATCAATACTTCCACTTCCCCAATTACCTTTTCTGCAGTATATTGCCCTCCTAACAAATCTATAACTTCAGGCCAATTCCAAGAGCATTTTAAATTCCTAGGTTCCCGTTTCCTTTCTGGCGGAGATTATAATGCGAAACATCTGCAGTGGAGCACGAGAACGACCAACTCCCGTGGCCGTGCTTTGTATAATTCTATCTCCTTTCACAATCTCTCTACTCTAAGTCCGTCTTCTCC
>KZ812720.1:862-14021 GCA_000696205.2 Oncopeltus fasciatus | reverse complement strand
CATGTGATATTGCTAAATATCCTAGTATTCGATTCTTTGCACATTTTAGACTTGGGCGATTTATTTAGTTTAGAGGACAGCCATACCTTCAACAAATGGCAGAGTAGAGTTTTATCTCTCATTTACTGCTATAAATCATTAATGATTTCTCTTACAACATCTTTTGCTTGAATAGTGTTATTTAATTTGACTCAATATAACTGATACCTTTTATTAGCAAAATGTGTTTGATTTCATATAACTAATCGCATCTGTTGCTTTCAGGTGTTCCTTTGAACAATACAATATGGCTCATTACAAATGTGCTGCCAGCGAAGCAGGCAGAGCAATGCAGCTCTTGAAAAAGAGAGAGCAAGCTCAGATGGAAATAAAATTCCGTAAGAAGAAAATTGAAGAGAATTTAAAAATTTCTTATATCGAATACAAATTTGCAGCCCATTATGATGCAGTTGAACAGCAAATTAGGACTTCAACAATTGGCCTAGTTACACTAGATGAAATGAAAGCTAAGCAGGAGGACATAGTCAAGGAAAGAGAGAGGAAATTTGATCAGAAACGAGCAGAGAAAGATTGGGAGCACCAACGTCAATTTGAAGCTAAGCAAGCAGTGAAGAAGAGACAAATACAGCAGATGCAAGCTTTGTCCTTTGCAAATGAAGAAGAGGAAGAAGAGATAAAACCTATAGTAAAGGAGAAGAAAAATCCAACTGTGGATACAAGTTTTCTACATGACAAAGAACGGGAAGAGCAAGAAACTAGGCTTAGAGAAGAGCTGAGATGGGAGTGGGTGGCTAAATAGACTTCTTTGAAGGGGGAGGTTCTGGTCTCACATTCAGCTACTGGGATGGCTCAGGACATAGGAATACTGTCAGAATGAAGAAAGGGAATTCCATTTTCCAGTTTCTTCAGAGATGTCTAGAAATCCTCAGAAGAGAATTCAGTGAGTTAAAAACTGTTACTGCAGATCAGCTTATGTATGTTAAAGAAGATTTGATTCTACCTCATCACAATCCATTTTATGATTTTATTGTAACAAAGGCTCGGGGTAAGAGTGGTCCGTTATTTATGTGCAATGCTTGCGAAGATGTAAGACTCATGGCGGATGCCTCTATAAAGAAGGAAGACTCCCATGCTGGTAAGGTACTCCTGAGAACCTGGTGCGAAAGGAACAAGCACATTTTCCCTGCAAGCCGCTGGGAGCCCTTCGCCCCTGCAAAGTCAAATAAATTGTAATAGAGTAACCTTCTGAAGTAAGGCATTATTTGACTTTAATACAAGCACAATTGAAATAACGCGTAACATTTTGAGGAATGATAACAAACTTAATTGTATAGGTTAGTCATGTGTTTCATATGACACACTTCTGGAGTTCGGAAGATCAGAATTGTTATTCATGGCCTTACTTCAGGCCTTGAGAACAAACAACACAACAGTAAGTATCTCTTTCTTTAAATATTTCTTTTGTGAAATTTGTGACACCGATGTCTGATGATTTATTATTCTGCAGATGAGTGGCAGGCTTATTGTTGAAATGGAAAATTGGTATATCCTGCCGAAACATTCAAAATAATTTGGCTTGAAACTTAATGTAGAGTTCGAGTGTCCAGAGGACTTCTTCAAGAGGGCAGCTGAGTTTGCTCACAGAAATGTGGTCCTGAAGAAGCTCCGGAACTTTCTGGACCATTTAGTCGAGGTAAGTCTACATCTCTGTCATAATCATACTCATTTGGTTCATATGTAGGCAGTGAATTTCTAAATAAGCAATTGATTAGAAATTACAAAGATAATAGGGAATAGAAAGTTCAATTATCCCTGAATATTATTACAATTTAATCATAAATTCTGTAATTTCACATTCTTGGATATTTATTTTTATTTTATTGCATTATTAAGTTAATTTTATAAAGTATCATAAAAATAAAATTTAGCCTTAGAGACATTTTATTTAAGAGAAACTGAGCCCAGAAAAGTCACAAAATAACACATGTCACTTCAGAACCAAATTGTTAAGAGCTACGAGTCACTAATAATTATGAAAAAAATTAATCAGTGATAATTTATTATGACAAATTATTATAACTAATAGAACAAAACATGTCCTTGCTTACTAATCCATAAGGAAATAGAAAATATAAATTTGTTTCAGCTATTAAATTAATTTATTTTTACAAATAAATTAAATGTGCTAATTTACTGAGTGACTCTAGAGTCTAGAAGGTTCTATTTGGATTTCTAAGTAAATTTTCTTCCCTTTCCAAACAAAGGATGCAGGTGTTATTTTTTAATGGTAAAAAAGTTGGTATGCAGTGAGAAGGTATAATTTGTGAACAAATAGAAATTTATACCTTCTATATGATTTTAAGAATATGTTTCTTCAATAAATAAGCAATTTGTGATTATATGCAAATTATTATGACATAATTTTAATATAGACAATTGAATTACATCAATAGATAATTAATAACATTAATACTAATACATGAGTAATATTAAAAAATGTTTTTACCTTGCTTATGTATATGTCAAAAAAGCTAAATATTGCAAACAAAACAGTGATTACCAGAAAATACAAATTTGGGAATGACTTTCTTGAGCTGTCTAGAAAGGCTATTGGGCCTAAGATCTTAAAAAAGATTAACTAACTCAACAAATAGTACGCTGCCTTTGAGAATAGTGTTGGTGGTAAACATCTAAGATTCAGGCTCTTGTAAATTATTTTCATGGATTTTTGAAATTCAACTGGCTATTAGTTGAAAAGTGAAATATCTGTTCTCGAGAAGGGAAATTCGAAACGTTAAACATTTCAATTTTGGAACTTAATCAGTGTAAAGAATTCATGTTCTTATGCAAATCACCATTGCCTATTTTATGGAGAAAAATGATTTTCCCATGGTTATTGTCTAATATCATTCTCTCATTCTCATTTCCCTATGACTCTCTTATTCATTATTTGGTTTGCAAAGCAACAAAGAACAACTTCTCTCCTAATTTCAGCCATAAATTTGTGGAACAATGTTCATTGTAAATTAGAATGGACATTAGTTGAGACTTTTTGATAATAAATCTATAGCTGCCCAAGTTTGTAAGCTTAGCCCTTGACTGTTTGTTTTTTTCATGGATGACATGATTGTTAAACTTAATCTGCTCCCTATATGGATGACCAAAGTTTTTGTTTTTCGTAATTTATGTACAATACAAACCTTATTTTGACACAATTTTGGCTGAAAAATTTTTCTACTAACAACTCCTACCTAATTAATCGTCTTTTGCCCAAATTTTAATTTTTTGCCTGAATGGGGCTAATTTACTTTCTTATTTTGTGCACAGTTTTAATACACTTTTTCAACCAATCTACCACAAGAACATTCAGCAGCTTCTGAATCTTTAGGGTCGAAGACTCCATTTTAATTCAGTAGAAGTCTTACATTTTTTTTTTCTAATTTCCTAGTATCAATGTTATATTGAGTAA
This sequence comes from Oncopeltus fasciatus, assembly GCA_000696205.2. Lineage (NCBI taxonomy): Eukaryota > Metazoa > Arthropoda > Insecta > Hemiptera > Lygaeidae > Oncopeltus > Oncopeltus fasciatus. Next base: position 10,552 of record KZ812720.1, on the reverse strand, counting down.
TGATAATAATTTAGGCTATATTTAACCAGAAATTTATTCATTCATTCACTCTTGCAAATGTTTGGAAAATAGTCTTTGTATACTCAACTCTCATTTCCTCCAGATATTTAACCAGAATATAGGGTTTTTCATGTAAACTGCCATAAAAATGTAACAAAATATGTATGTATTACTCTTTTTCAATTCTGATTTCCTTCACTCTTGCAGAAGTTGTAAAATCTGCTTAGTTTACCGAGCTCCTTCGTGACTCTTTTCTTCCCAATATTTAACCAACAATGTAGAGTTTTACCACTGAATATACCCCAGAATATATGAGTTCCAATGTATCGGCTTTCATAGGAAAATTGAAAGTGCAGACGCTAGGGATAATTCACCTGATTTTTTCTGTTAAATAATACTCAAAATATTACAATAAACTGAGTAATTGCAGTCTTTGTCCTGCCTATCATTAATAGAGGTAGGATTGAAATTGATGAGCACACATTCCGAAATCAAACTTTTCTTGAGAAAAGGATCCAAGGGGGATAGCATGAAAGGGAGGGGGACCAAGAATTTCTATCAAGAACCTAATGATGTATTCATGTAGTTTTAATATTTTATTGAGATGGTCTTTGTATGACCAATATATACTATTTCTTTTCTACATTTTGTGAAAATAAAATAAAATTAATTTATGTAAGATATTTAAAAATTTAGTTTTGATTGATATTACATTACTTTTATTACATGTGATATTGCTAAATATCCTAGTATTCGATTCTTTGCACATTTTAGACTTGGGCGATTTATTTAGTTTAGAGGACAGCCATACCTTCAACAAATGGCAGAGTAGAGTTTTATCTCTCATTTACCGCTATAACTTGTTCATTAATGATTTCTCTTAGAACTTCTTTTGTTTGAATAGTGTTTTTTAATTTGACTCAATATAACTAATACCTTTTATTAGCAAAATGTGTTAGATTTCATAGAGCTAATCGCATCTGTTGCTTTCAGGTGTTCCTTTGAACAATACAATATGGCTCATTACAAAGGTGCTGCCAGTGAAGCAGGCAGAGCAATGCAGCTCTTGAAAATGAAAGAGAAAGCTCAGATGGAAATAAAATTCCGTGAGAAGAAAATTGAAGAGAATTTAATAATTTATTATATTGAATACAAATTTGCAGCCCATTATGATGCGGTTGAACAGCAACTTAAGACTTCAACGATTGGCCTAGTTACACTGGATGAAATGAAAGCTAAGCAGGAGGACATAGTCAAGGAAAGGGAGAGGAAATTGGCTCAGAAACGAGCAGAGAAAGATCGGGAGCACCAACGTCAATTTGAAGCTAAGCAAGCAGTGAAGAAGAGACAAATACAGCAGATGCAAGCTTTGTCCTTTGCAAATGAAGAAGAGGAAGAAGAGATAAAACCTATAGTAAAGGAGAAGAAAAATCCAACTGTGGATACAAGTTTTCTACATGACAAAGAACGGGAAGAGCAAGAAACTAGGCTTAGAGAAGAGCTGAGATGGGAGTGGGTGGCTAAACAGACTCATTGAAAGAGGAAGATACAGACATCACATTCAGCTACTGGGATGGCTCAGGACATAGGAATACTGTCAGAATGAAGAAAGGGAATTCCATTTACCAGTTTCTTCAGAGATGTCTAAAAATCCTCAGAAGAGAATTCAGTGAGTTAAAAACTGTTACTGCAGATCAGCTTATGTATGTTAATGATGATTTGATTCTACCTCATCACAATCCATTTTATGATTTTATTGTAACAAAGGCTCGGGGTAAGAGTGGTCCGTTATTTATGTTCAATGCTCGTGAAGATGTAAGACTCATGGAGGATGCCTCTATAGAGAAGGAAGACTCCCATGATGGTAAGGTACTCCTGAGAACCTGGTACGAAAGGAACAAGCACATTTTCCCTGCAAGCCGCTGGGAGCCCTTCGCCCCTGCAAAGTCAAATAAATTGTAATAGAGTAACCTTCTGAAGTAAGGCATTATTTGACTTTAATACAAGCACAATTGAAATAACGCGTTACATTTTGAGGAACGATAACAAACTTAATTGTATAGGTTAGTCATGTGTTTCATATGACACACTTCTGGAGTTCGGAAGATCAGAATTGTTATTCATGGCCTTACTTCAGGCCTTGAGAATAAACAACACAACAGTAAGTATCTCTTTCTTTAAATATTTCTTTTGTGAAATTTGTGACACCGATGTCTGATGATTTATTATTCTGCAGATGAGTGGCAGGCTTATTGTTGAAATGGAAAATTGGTATATCCTGCGGAAAAATTCAAAATATTTTGGCTTGAAACTTAATGTAGAGTTCGAGTGTCCAGAGGACTTCTTCAAGAGGGCAGCTGAGTTTGCTCACAGAAATGTGGTCCTGAAGAAGCTCCTGAAGTTTCTGGGCCATTTAGTCGAGGTAAGTCTACATCTCTGTCATAATCATACTCATTTGGTTCATATGTAGGCAGTGAATTTCTAAATAAGCAATTGATTAGAAATTACAAAGATAATAGGGAATAGAAAGTTCAATTATCCCTGAATATTATTACAATTTAATCATAAATTCTGTAATTTCACATTCTTGGATATTTATTTTTATTTTATTGCATTATTAAGTTAATTTTATAAAGTATCATAAAAATAAAATTTAGCCTTAGAGACATTTTATTTAAGAGAAACTGAGCCCAGAAAAGTCACAAAATAACACATGTCACTTCAGAACCAAATTGTTAAGAGCTACGAGTCACTAATAATTATGAAAAAAATTAATCAGTGATAATTTATTATGACAAATTATTATAACTAATAGAACAAAACATGTCCTTGCTTACTAATCCATAAGGAAATAGAAAATATAAATTTGTTTCAGCTATTAAATTAATTTATTTTTACAAATAAATTAAATGTGCTAATTTACTGAGTGACTCTAGAGTCTAGAAGGTTCTATTTGGATTTCTAAGTAAATTTTCTTCCCTTTCCAAACAAAGGATGCAGGTGTTATTTTTTAATGGTAAAAAAGTTGGTATGCAGTGAGAAGGTATAATTTGTGAACAAATAGAAATTTATACCTTCTATATGATTTTAAGAATATGTTTCTTCAATAAATAAGCAATTTGTGATTATATGCAAATTATTATGACATAATTTTAATATAGACAATTGAATTACATCAATAGATAATTAATAACATTAATACTAATACATGAGTAATATTAAAAAATGTTTTTACCTTGCTTATGTATATGTCAAAAAAGCTAAATATTGCAAACAAAACAGTGATTACCAGAAAATACAAATTTGGGAATGACTTTCTTGAGCTGTCTAGAAAGGCTATTGGGCCTAAGATCTTAAAAAAGATTAACTAACTCAACAAATAGTACGCTGCCTTTGAGAATAGTGTTGGTGGTAAACATCTAAGATTCAGGCTCTTGTAAATTATTTTCATGGATTTTTGAAATTCAACTGGCTATTAGTTGAAAAGTGAAATATCTGTTCTCGAGAAGGGAAATTCGAAACGTTAAACATTTCAATTTTGGAACTTAATCAGTGTAAAGAATTCATGTTCTTATGCAAATCACCATTGCCTATTTTATGGAGAAAAATGATTTTCCCATGGTTATTGTCTAATATCATTCTCTCATTCTCATTTCCCTATGACTCTCTTATTCATTATTTGGTTTGCAAAGCAACAAAGAACAACTTCTCTCCTAATTTCAGCCATAAATTTGTGGAACAATGTTCATTGTAAATTAGAATGGACATTAGTTGAGACTTTTTGATAATAAATCTATAGCTGCCCAAGTTTGTAAGCTTAGCCCTTGACTGTTTGTTTTTTTCATGGATGACATGATTGTTAAACTTAATCTGCTCCCTATATGGATGACCAAAGTTTTTGTTTTTCGTAATTTATGTACAATACAAACCTTATTTTGACACAATTTTGGCTGAAAAATTTTTCTACTAACAACTCCTACCTAATTAATCGTCTTTTGCCCAAATTTTAATTTTTTGCCTGAATGGGGCTAATTTACTTTCTTATTTTGTGCACAGTTTTAATACACTTTTTCAACCAATCTACCACAAGAACATTCAGCAGCTTCTGAATCTTTAGGGTCGAAGACTCCATTTTAATTCAGTAGAAGTCTTACATTTTTTTTTTCTAATTTCCTAGTATCAATGTTATATTGAGTAATGATAATAATTTAGGCTATATTTAACCAGAAATTTATTCATTCATTCACTCTTGCAAATGTTTGGAAAATAGTCTTTGTATACTCAACTCTCATTTCCTCCAGATATTTAACCAGAATATAGGGTTTTTCATGTAAACTGCCATAAAAATGTAACAAAATATGTATGTATTACTCTTTTTCAATTCTGATTTCCTTCACTCTTGCAGAAGTTGTAAAATCTGCTTAGTTTACCGAGCTCCTTCGTGACTCTTTTCTTCCCAATATTTAACCAACAATGTAGAGTTTTACCACTGAATATACCCCAGAATATATGAGTTCCAATGTATCGGCTTTCATAGGAAAATTGAAAGTGCAGACGCTAGGGATAATTCACCTGATTTTTTCTGTTAAATAATACTCAAAATATTACAATAAACTGAGTAATTGCAGTCTTTGTCCTGCCTATCATTAATAGAGGTAGGATTGAAATTGATGAGCACACATTCCGAAATCAAACTTTTCTTGAGAAAAGGATCCAAGGGGGATAGCATGAAAGGGAGGGGGACCAAGAATTTCTATCAAGAACCTAATGATGTATTCATGTAGTTTTAATATTTTATTGAGATGGTCTTTGTATGACCAATATATACTATTTCTTTTCTACATTTTGTGAAAATAAAATAAAATTAATTTATGTAAGATATTTAAAAATTTAGTTTTGATTGATATTACATTACTTTTATTACATGTGATATTGCTAAATATCCTAGTATTCGATTCTTTGCACATTTTAGACTTGGGCGATTTATTTAGTTTAGTGGACAGCCATACCTTCAACAAATGGCAGAGTAGGGTTTTATCTCTCATTTACTGCTATAATTTGTTCATTAATGATTTCTCTTAGAACTTCTTTTGCTTGAATAGTGTTTCTTTAATTTGACTCAATATAACTAATACCTTTTATTAGCAAAATGTGTTTGATTTCATATAACTAATCGCATCTGTTGCTTTCAGGTGTTCCTTTGAACAATACAATATGGCTCATTACAAAGGTGCTGCCAGCGAAGCAGGGCAATGCAGCTCTTGAAAAAGAGAGAGCAAGATCAGATGGAAATAAAATTCCGTAAGAAGAAAATTGAAGAGAATTTAAAAATTTCTTATATCAAGCAGGAGGACATAGTCAAGGAAAGGGAAAGGAAATTGGCTCAGAAACGAGCACAGAAAGATCGTGAGCACCAACGTCAACTTGAAGCTAAGCAAGCAGTGAAGAAGAGACAAAGAAAGCAGATTCAAGCTTTGTCCTTTGCAAAAGAAGAACTTGAAGAAGAGGAAGAAGAGATAAAACCTATAGTAAAGAAGAAGAAAAATCCAACTGTGGATACAAGTTTTCTACATGACAAAGAACGGGAAGAGCAAGAAACTAGGCTTAGAGAAGAGCTGAGACGGGAGTGGGTGGCTAAACAGACCAAAGAAGAAGGAAGACTCCCATGCTGGTAAGGTACTCCTGAGAACCTGGTACGAAAGGAACAAGCACATTTTCCCTGCAAGCCGCTGGGAACCCTTCGACCCTGCAAAGTCAAATAAATTGTAATAGAGTAACCTTCTGAAGTAAGGCATTATTTGACTTTAATACAAGCACAATTGAAATAACGCGTTACATTTTGAGGAACGATAACAAACTTAATTGTATAGGTTAGTCATGTGTTTCATATGACACACTTCTGGAGTTCGGAAGATCAGAATTGTTATTCATGGCCTTACTTCAGGCCTTGAGAATAAACAACACAACAGTAAGTATCTCTTTCTTTAAATATTTCTTTTGTGAAATTTGTGACACCGATGTCTGATGATTTATTATTCTGCAGATGAGTGGCAGGCTTATTGTTGAAATGGAAAATTGGTATATCCTGCGGAAAAATTCAAAATATTTTGGCTTGAAACTTAATGTAGAGTTCGAGTGTCCAGAGGACTTCTTCAAGAGGGCAGCTGAGTTTGCTCACAGAAATGTGGTCCTGAAGAAGCTCCTGAAGTTTCTGGGCCATTTAGTCGAGGTAAGTCTACATCTCTGTCATAATCATACTCATTTGGTTCATATGTAGGCAGTGAATTTCTAAATAAGCAATTGATTAGAAATTACAAAGATAATAGGGAATAGAAAGTTCAATTATCCCTGAATATTATTACAATTTAATCATAAATTCTGTAATTTCACATTCTTGGATATTTATTTTTATTTTATTGCATTATTAAGTTAATTTTATAAAGTATCATAAAAATAAAATTTAGCCTTAGAGACATTTTATTTAAGAGAAACTGAGCCCAGAAAAGTCACAAAATAACACATGTCACTTCAGAACCAAATTGTTAAGAGCTACGAGTCACTAATAATTATGAAAAAAATTAATCAGTGATAATTTATTATGACAAATTATTATAACTAATAGAACAAAACATGTCCTTGCTTACTAATCCATAAGGAAATAGAAAATATAAATTTGTTTCAGCTATTAAATTAATTTATTTTTACAAATAAATTAAATGTGTTAATTTACTGAGTGACTCTAGAGTCTAGAAGGTTCTATTTGGATTTCTAAGTAAATTTTCTTCCCTTTCCAAACAAAGGATGCAGGTGTTATTTTTTAATGGTAAAAAAGTTGGTATGCAGTGAGAAGGTATAATTTGTGAACAAATAGAAATTTATACCTTCTATATGATTTTAAGAATATGTTTCTTCAATAAATAAGCAATTTGTGATTATATGCAAATTATTATGACATAATTTTAATATAGACAATTGAATTACATCAATAGATAATTAATAACATTAATACTAATACATGAGTAATATTAAAAAATGTTTTTACCTTGCTTATGTATATGTCAAAAAAGCTAAATNACTGATAGCTATTAATAAAGCTCTCAGTGTGATTGTACCAAGCACACTGAGAGCTTTATTAATAGCTATCATATATATATATATTGGTCTCTAATTTTCGAGCACTTTCAGAATCAGAGATTCCATACAGAGATCTAGAGCTGAACTTGAATTAAACAAGCAGCTCTCTAGATATATTAGAAATAAGAACCTCACTGTGGTTCATTGCTGTATAGGGAGGGGAGCTGATCTTTCAACAAGAGACTGTCTCGGGAGAACACCTCTGCATTGGGCTGCATGGTACGGGCATGCAGAAGTTGTCATGGAGCTGCTGAGGAAGGGGGCTGAATTGGAGACAGAGGACAAAGCTGGATACAGACCTCTCCACCTCGCTATAAGCATGGCTAATTCCGATTGGTAGCTGGGGCAGAGCAGGTGGAAATAGCACCACACATTGCTCCCCTTGTTAGGCGAAGGGGACCTCACGAAACCTGGAGCAGATCCCAACTAAGTCTCCTCTGGCTCCTTGGGCCTGGCCAAGTTAATTGTAAATATTTAATATACATATATGTATATGTAATAAATAAATAGATAATAATCTACCATTACTCTCAGTGTTATTTCCCTTTTCCAACATAAAAACAATTAGAAAACTGCACTAAAAAGCTCTACATTTCCACCAGAATACCACGTTATCTCAAGCAGTTCCATACTAAAAAGAAGTTCACAAGTTAGGACATCTCTTTAGTTCGACTATATACGTTTTTTTAAATAATTAGTAGAATTGAAACTCTGTTTTGACTGAACAATTTGATTTAGTTACATCGTCTGAAATTATATTAATATAATTTCAGACGATGAAGACATACTATAGATTGAAGGGGTAGTTGGGTGTGTTCAAAGTGATAAAAAACATAAACAAAACAATACTCTTAAAGATATCTCTTCCTTCCTTCTTCCACTTCAGCATTCATTGTAAGCCATCTTCAGGGCTGGTAAAAAAGTTGGTATGCAGTGGGAAGGTATAATTTGTGAACAAATAGAAATTTATACCTTCTATATGATTTTAAGAATATGTTTCTTCAATAAATAAGCAATTTGTAATCATATGCTAATTATTATGACTGTACATAATTTTAATATAGACAATTGAATTACATTAATAGATAATTAATATCATTAATACTAATACATGAGTAATATTAAAAATGGTTTTTCCTTGCTTATGTAAATGTCATATGTATATATATGTATATGTAAGGTATTTAAGAATCAAAGTTTTGATTGATGGTAGGCCCCTCTCGTTTTGAAAGTAAAAAACGTAGTCTGTATTAAGGCTTTTTATAGGAAATTGTTAAGTAAATTAAATTTCGTTTTAATCAGAGGAGGTAGGGAATGATCAAGAGCAAGTCCAACATTTTAAATATTGTATTTCATTTATATTTAAGTTATTTCTTTGTATATTATATTCAAAAATTTATATCCTTTTAAATATATAGGAAACACATTTATTATTTTAATAATTTATTACACCACCCAATATATATTTCTACTTACTATTATATTAAATTACATAAAAATGAAAGTGAAACATTTCTTAAAGCTACATGAAACAATTTGATACATTTACGTGGTAGAATTTTTTTTTTGAGGAAAGGATTGTCGGGAATTCGGTCATGGTAGTTAAAGAATTAAAAAGTAATTTGTACCTACCTAGTATTTGTAAGGCCTGAAATTCTGACCGAAACGTTGGCTAAAATAAATTAATAAACTGTTAAAGAGCTTCTTTTTATCTCAGCTTCATCAATTTTTTTCCCACTCGTTAATAATATATAACTTAATTAAAGATGTCCTTAGTGAACTTCGTTGCTTATAAATTAGATCTCAGAAAGAGGCATGCAATAAGAAAAACTTCACAAGTACGGGATATAGTTATTTGTGAAGTTACAATAGGTTTACTTCATTTCTGAATAAAGGTAGAACTAAGTAATCAACCTCTCATTTCAGAGATTCTTTCTAGATTTCTAGAATTATAATTTTATATGTTTGCCTGTTCTATGTTTTACCCATTCATTCTCCTATAAGTCGTTGATGTTATTCTCTGCTTGCAGAAAATGGAGAGCCAAAAAATAAAAACTAAAGCCTGCCAGTCTCATGAGAAGAGAGTTCTCATTTCGGAATTAAGGCCACTCCTGTCAGATGTGATGAAGTTTTCACATCATCCGACATTGGAAGATGCAATTCTGGAGTTGGGAAGATCCGAACTCTTATTCATGGCCTTACTTCAGGCCTTGAGAACAAAAAACATAACAGTAAGTATCACCTTCATTAAATATTTCTTTTGTGAAATTTGTGAATCCAATATCTGATGATTTATTGTTCTGCAGATGAGTGGCAGGCTTATTGATGAACTGGAAAATTGGTGTGTCCTGCCAAAACTAACTAAATATTTTGGCTTGAAACTCGATGTAGAGTTCAAGTGTCCAGAAAACTTTATCAAGAGGGCAGCTGAGTTTGCTCACCACTTAAAGAAATGTGGGCATTTTAAAGTCCCGAAGAAGCTCCTGAATTTTCTGGACCATTTAGCCGAGGTAAGTCTACATCTCAGGCTTAATCAAACTCTTTAGATCATATGTA
>KZ812702.1:2121-12218 GCA_000696205.2 Oncopeltus fasciatus | reverse complement strand
TAGTATTCTAAATGGAACCTGTAATATTGTAAGCTATTCTGTAGAGTAATAGACGCCTAACGTATATTTCCCCTGAAATAATTCCTCGTGCATTTGCAGGATGAATCGGTTACTTAAATACCCTTAAAAAAAATCCTTTTTATTAAATTTCCCAAAAGAAATTCGCTACTACCATTTATCACAAATATTTCTATAGAATTTTTTTTCCCTCGGGGGGAATCCTGCAAATTACGCAAATGTAAAGTCCATTTAAATTAAAATACCGATACTAACATAAATAATATATTCAGACTGACATTGAGCCAAGGGTGCTGACTGTATTCCGGCTTAAGGGTTGGGGATTTAAGAGGATGTAGACACAAAGGGGGTCGTCAGCTATTTGAATAAATATTAAATGTAGATATGATGGGGAGGGACATCTGACTGTTGATAATACTGTCGCACCTGGACTCCTCGCCTGAAGACTACTATGTCCTGTATTATTCAATAGCTGGGATTTATTCCACCCCTGAGGGATGGTCCATCCTGTCCAGGACTAGCATTTTCAAATCAGGATTCAGGGGTGCCGGCCTAGGAACTGTTTGGGTCCTGCCCGTGGGGCTAAATAAAAGCCTGCCATGGGCTATAGGTGTTTAAAATAGCTTGGTTACCTCTAGACAACTCCTCTCTTAATGTGCCAAACTGGTTGCATAAGAAGTTAAAAAATAATCCGCCATGCAGGAGCTGTGTAAACTAAGCGAATTACTCAGTGCAGTATCTGATGAATATTTATTTGAATTGATATTTATTATATTTTATTTGAACTTTCTTTTACAAGCAATACTCCATTCTTTTAATGTAGAATAATATAATAAATTCATCAATAAATAGATNGCTATTTCTTTAAGAATTCTTTATAGGACTGATTTCGGTGCACTACAGTACGACATATGTTATCTGCCGATTTGCAGGGCCATCTCGAGCCTGCTGTTTCGTTACCCAATATGCGAATATGGGCTTTAATCCACCCAAGTGAAGTTTTGTTATTCACAAAAGCCAGCCGAAACAACTTGAAGCCGCTATTTCTACCATCCGCATATAGCAGTAAAAATATTTAATTTTTAATTATTTAAACATTGATTTGTATAGTATTCTAAATGGAACCTGTAATATTGTAAGCTATTCTGTAGAGTAATAGACGCCTAACGTATATTTCCCCTTAAATAATTCCTCGTGCATTTTCAGGATGAAAATCGTTTACTTATATACCCTACAAAAAAAAAAAAAAAAAAAAAAAAAACCTTTTTATTAAATTTCCCAAAAGAAATTCGCTACTACCATTTATCACAAATATTTCTATAGAATTTTTTTTCCCTCGGGGGGAATCCTGCAAATTACGCAAATGTAAAGTCCATTTAAATTAAAATACCGATACTAACATAAATAATATATTCAGACTGACATTGAGCCAAGGGTGCTGACTGTATTCCGGCTTAAGGGTTGGGGATTTAAGAGGATGTAGACACAAAGGGGGTCGTCAGCTATTTGAATAAATATTAAATGTAGATATGATGGGGAGGGACATCTGACTGTTGATAATACTGTCGCACCTGGACTCCTTGCCTGAAGACTACTATGTCCTGTATTATTCAATAGCTGGGATTTATTCCACCCCTGAGGGATGGTCCATCCTGTCCAGGACTAGCATTTTCAAATCAGGATTCAGGGGTGCCGGCCTAGGAACTGTTTGGGTCCTGCCCGTGGGGCTAAATAAAAGCCTGCCATGGGCTATAGGTGTTTAAAATAGCTTGGTTACCTCTAGACAACTCCTCTCTTAATGTGCCAAACTGGTTGCATAAGAAGTTAAAAAATAATCCGCCATGCAGGAGCTGTGTAAACTAAGCGAATTACTCAGTGCAGTATCTGATGAATATTTATTTGAATTGATATTTATTATATTTTATTTGAACTTTCTTTTACAAGCAATACTCCATTCTTTTAATGTAGAATAATATAATAAATTCATCAATAAATAGATCTGGATTCAGTTTCATTGCTCTAAACAAAATAATCCCACCCGCTGCAGCGGAAAAATATTTCTTAGTGACTCTTGACTTTTCAGCCCCACTATTCGTCCAATTTCACTCAATAACAAATTCACCCTTTTATTTATTTACTCATTACTAATTTATTCAAACATATTTAAAAATGACATGCCAAATTTTAATAAGAAAAAGTCAGTCACGCAGGACCACCGTAAACTAACTAGTTTATTCATGTTTTATAAAAAAAGGGACGTTGGTAAGAATAAATGAAAAAATTTAATTTAAAAGCAGTAGTTAAAAATTATCGTAAAAGGTATGAACACAAAAGTTTGCTCTAGAGATGTAGAGGACGAAACGCTCACCCATCGTAGTTACATCCATAAATGTCCACCCCAACAAGCGGTTCTTGTTATAGGACATTATCTTTTGAAAACTATGTTTTGCACCCACAAAGCTTTATCAAATTTTTCATAACTAAAAGCTACATTTAAAATATCTTTTTTAATATTTCTTTTTTTTTCCTTTAATGTTATTGATTACAAATATTATAAAATTACATTTTTAACATATACTTTATAAATTTCTCCTTGGTAACAATGATAAAAATAATTTTAATATTTTAAATTTCGGTCTCTCTTCAAGTAAACTCGCTCTCTCTCTATATATATACAGATTTCAGCTATTAACAGACTCAGCTTTTTGTGTTGTGTTTAGAAGAGTTATTGGTTTAACCTTACTAAGAAAACTAAGGCAAATATATCGAAAAAGTTTTATTTTATTTTATTTTTACATGTGTACAGCCTCAATAGCTACATTTCTTTGAAATACGCTGAAGGCAAAGTAGATAATGGTTGATTGATTTTTGCAGTTTTAAGGCGATCAACTACTAAGGTTATCAGCGTATCTTGGAAGATAAGAGATGACAGTGGTTCATGACGCCATTCCCAGGTTNATATATAGGGACGAAAGAAATATAGAAAAAAATTTCAAAAACTGTCATAAGATCTACCACATTAGTTACATTCCCTTAGGGTTGGTTAGATCAGCGCTAATGCCAATATATATATATATATATGCCAATAGGATCATTTAAGCAAGAAAGATAATTGAAAGAAAAAGGTACGAACGCTAAGGCTGGCACTAGTCTATCCGGGAGGGGAGGGGAGGGGGAAGCCCACAAATTAATGAGTTATAGAAAAGAGTGTAATAAAAACATAAACATTTAAATCCTATGGCCATATAACATTTGGAACGAAACCTATTTCTAGCTTCCCCAATCGCTGTAGGATAATTTAAGATTTGGTAAAACTGTTCAAAAGTGACTTCATACTACAAACGTGAATAGCTTGATTCCTTTTCCTTACGGGAAATTTCTTATAATTATCGAAATAGGAGAACTTTTTTTAATAGTTTAATTTTTAAAACTGAAGATTTCTCAAATAGGGTTGAAACGTTTTGTTTAAGGAAAGTTAAATAAGTTTCTACCGTTGGTTCAAACAGTTAGTCATATTTTTCTTTATCCAAAAAAAAAACAAAAAAACATTAAACTATCTAAAGATCGGGTATTTTATTTTAGAAATCAAAGTTTAAAGTTCTTGAACATACTCCATGAATGTGTCGCTTTGGAAGGGAATGATGTCTGAAGGTAAAGGATGTCTGCAGAAGCCCTCAGAGATACAGTTGTATAAAAGGTGTTTCTGCGTTGAAAAGGATTCTACAATTGTATACAGGGTTCAGCCTAATAGAGAGAGGCAGGAAACACTAGTTCCGCTCGTCTGCATCTCTAATATATATTCACCCCTAAAAGTTTTTTTTATGGTACTTTTTTTTTTTCATGCTCTATCCCATCCCTTAATTATCTACCCTGCACACCTTGCGCCCTTCTGCATTTTCACCTTCACATGTCATTAGGCACCAATCCTAATTTATGCCGTCTCCACACACACACACACACACACACACACACCGTGCACCTGAAGAGCCTTGCCCACACCACTGCATGCAAGTACAAGACTGACGACCCAGATCCCATCTTAATATAATTGCTGTCCTAGAATTGCTAGAGAAAGGGTTTTGCCCTTCTGTTGCTCCAAGGTGGTGTAGGATTACCAGGGCTACCTGACACCGCAACCTGAAATGGTCGCAGTGAAAGGATATATGAGTTTGAAGAGAGGAAGTGGAGGGGGGAAAAAAATAATAAAAAGAAAACCTGTGTTGGAGAACCTACATATTTGCTTATGCAGGCTTCGTAAACCCCACTGCAGTCCCTACAACCGTTACTTTAATGTTTAAATGGCCCTTCGGCAAATCGTGGAGTCTTGAATTTCTCACTTTCAGTAGAGCTGTAGTAGTAGTAGTAGATCATTGGAGGGTAATAAACTTCTAGGTTATTACGCCCTATAAATACCCTTTAATATATTTACTACAAATTAGTTAATAAAAGACAGGAATCAGGATTATTTCGACCACTATAACAACCTAAATTAATGGATTTTTTTTTTTTAGTTTACTCGCTTCGGCGGTACATATACTAAAAAACTTTTACTTTCAGTAGAGATATTCCACATTAATATTTCTTTCACTCTGTACTTAAATACATTGAAAAACTCATAACACAGGTGTTGCGTCATCTGAGCAGGTTTCCCATGTTTATAAGAGATACATTAATGTTTGAAGAAGAAAAAAAAAAAAAAAAATTAGAAATGCCATTTTACACCTACTATATTCTATAACTTTTCCTCTTGTCCTCCTTCGATTTCAACTATAAATGAATTTTAAATGGACATAAAATATTTTGCATTAAAAAACCAGAATACCGAATGGGTTTCTATATTTAAGAAATAATAAGGCCCGCTCTAAATATGAAATGACATTTTCAATTAAATATTTTCCTCGATATGCATCTTTTGTAAAAATTTGGTAGAGAAAAAATACTTTTAAAAAATTACATCTTAGACATAGTGCATTTCAACAATTTTTTTTTTCCCCCGCGAAGATATCGAAGGCTTTTCAATTTTATCTTCATTGCATCCCCACCCAGCGATTAACGATCTCATCCGTCCCTTTTACAAATAAATGAGTTTAAGTATTGTATTTGATCTCTTTATTTTTTAAATTACAGACACTAGAGCACGTTACAGGCATTTAAACATGTGTGTGTCTATATATATGTGTGTGTGTGTGTGTGTGTGTGTGTGTGTGTATGTACAAAAAATAAAACATTCGCGGCTGCAATGTATATAATAAATAAGAACAAGAGCAAGACAAAGTGTAGCGAACTCAGAAAAAGAAAAAAATACACTAAGTATTTAAATTTACGGGANTCTTCATTCTCAGTGACGAAGGGCGAGAAGTCCCCCCGAAAATTTTTTCTGACTGTAATTTTTTTTTGTGTGTGCTCAATACACTCTTTCTTCCTCCTGTTCTTATTTATTATGTACATCGCAGCCGCGAGTGTTTCATTGCCTGTATATATATAATTGGATGTGTGTATGTATGTAACGTATGGACTTTAAAACGGCTGGGCTGATTTTGATTAAATTTTCAGATAATCCTCAGAATATTCAGGCGGGTGACACTGTGAAGTCTGATTTTTTATTTTCGGTCTGCGGGAGCAGGGGCGTAGCAAAATCAAATTTTCATTTCCAATTTGCCTTAAATACATGTGTTTCTTTTTTTATTGAGCCCATATCTACACCAAAAACTTGATGATAGGTATTCCACGAATTTTTATTTGAAGGCCGTAAATTTCGTTATAAGCTCTATTTAAACCGTGTGATAATACAACACTAATGTTTGCTTAGGGCCAGCAATGCTCTAAAAAAAATATATTTAAAAAAATGTTGGCAAAAATAAGTATGCCGGGTCCGCTAGTAAGTCTCCGGATGCCCTCTACGGCAGGAGTGCCCTGCAAGAAGACTTGGAGGTATCGCCACGGTTGCCGGCACACTCCGTCCACGCGCTGCTGAGGAACAAGCCTTCCCGTCTTGCCCGGCTGCACGCTCTTCCTCTCGGGCAACACCTGCCTCCCGCCATTAGGAGACCAGTCTGTGGAGCAGACCTCTTTCTTTGTCTACACTCCCCACATCCACTCTCATTCTAATTCTAATTTAATTTGTTTCCGAAATGGGAGAGGCCCCAGACCAGCCTCAACCGAAGGAAGTAGGTGCTCCCCCCCGTGAAATCGCTAACTGAGGAGTTCCGGCCCCTCACTCCGGCCAGCACAACTGTCTCCGTGATGGGAATGCAAGATGTCTCAGCCCCAGTTCTCAATCCTTAACCATTTAGGGCTCTTCTTACCGAATACCACAAACTAGATGTGAGGAATTCAGTTTGCCATCCTAAAGTTCCAGTTGGCACACATATGATGAGTAAACACCTGTTTCTGAGTAACCACTAGGTAACCTAATATGTCCTGACAAGAGTCAAGTTTAAACAGGACTCCAAAGAGTATATTATAACTATCATACCTTCTATAATCCGTCTTCATTGTTTTCTGCAAACCATCTTCTGTTGGCGAACGCTTTCGGACATTGTCCATCCTCATGGCCGAATACATGTGTTCATTGTCACTGTCTGTATTCAACTTTGTTGAGAGAACACAGTGAACACATGTATTCGGCCAAGAAGATGGACAATGTCCGAAAGCCTTCGCCAACAGAAGATGGTTTGCAGCTACCAATGAAGACGGATAATAGAAGGTATGATAATTCTATATTCATTGGTAGTGAAAATAACCTTTTAGTATATTTTATATATATATAAAATGTGTGATATCAATCAGATTATTTAGATTTGTTGGTTATTGAGGATTTTGGTCTAATAATTTAGTAAAACAATTTAGTCCAGGCCAATATTTTTTCTTCATTAGGGCAAGACTAATAAGTAAGTACTAAGAGCTAATATTTGTACAACTGCGCATCAATATATAACCTTGTTCTATATATATAATGTGGAATAAATTGTAAAAGAAATAACCTATAAACTAATTCACTTTCTAAAGCTTAATAAAAGTAATATTACTGCAGATTTATTATGATAAATTAATAGGTTTTATGGAGTAAAATAAATGAAAAAATTTAAAATAACTTAAGATAAAATAATATATTCACACGAAGTGCCTCCTGCTATCTGATAATGTTATCTTCTTCCAGAGTTTTCTCCGAGTTCAATGTATAAGAAAGTTGTTTACAATATAATCTTTCGACATATATGCCAACTTTTTAGGCAGGGATACCAAATATTTTTTATATTTCAAGACTGTGTAAGTACGCTGAAAGTGATACTGATAAATTGTATATGACAGCCGTGGGTATATTGTAAACTTGCTCGGAGACAGTGCCATAACTATTATTCTCGCGACCAAATTAAATACACCACGTTTCTTTCCTTTTATTACTATTGATATTATTATATCAATAGTAATAAAAGGAAAGAAACGAGGTGTATTTCTAGATGGTAGAAGAAGGTGATTTGGAAAACTGACTTACCTGAGAGGATATGTTACGGACTCAAACTAGCCCTGGTTAAGCGTTTATCGAGAAATACGAGAGCCATGGATGTTTAGAATAGGGTGAAAACCCTTAAATAGCCCCTCCCTCTATGGCTCTATATGTTTGAAAGGTAGGTTAAAAAAAAACAAAAAAAAAACAGTAGTTGGCTTGAAGAAGTTATCATTAATGACCCAGAATCACGCCCATCTGTCGTTGAATGTTCGTTACAAACTCAGCTTAAATTATAGTTCAGAATTGAATGTTTCATTCAAGACNAGTAAGTACTAAGAGCTAATATTTGTACAACTGCGCATCAATATATAACCTTGTTCTATATATATAATGTGGAATAAATTGTAAAAGAAATAACCTATAAACTAATTCACTTTCTAAAGCTTAATAAAAGTAATATTACTGCAGATTTATTATGATAAATTAATAGGTTTTATGGAGTAAAATAAATGAAAAAATTTAAAATAACTTAAGATAAAATAATATGTTCACACGAAGTGCCTCCTGCTATCTGATAATGTTATCTTCTTCCAGAGTTTTCTCCGAGTTCAATGTATAAGAAAGTTGTTTACAATATAATCTTTCGACATATATGCCAACTTTTTAGGCAGGGATACCAAATATTTTTTATATTTCAAGACTGTGTAAGTACGCTGAAAGTGATACTGATAAATTGTATATGACAGCCGTGGGTATATTGTAAACTTGCTCGGAGACAGTGCCATAACTATTATTCTCGGGAACAAATTAAATACACTTCGTTTCTTTCCTTTTATTACTATTGATATTATTATTATTGAAGTCTTCAATCGCCGTATCTAGATGGTAGAAGAAGGGGATTTGGAAAACTGACTTATCTGAGAGGATACGTTACGGGCTCAAACTAGCCCTGGTTAAGCGTTTATCGAGAAATTCTAGAGCCATGGATGTTTAGAATAGGGTGAAAACCCTTAAATAGCCCCTCCCTCTATGACTCTATATGTTTGAAAGGTAGGTTAAAAAAAGTAGATATTTAGTAAGAGAATTATTGTAAATGTTGAGCATGGCAGCTGTCTCTTTTGATAAACGTGAAACTTCAGAATATGTTATAGTAATAACAATATTCTGGGAAATTCCTTGGGTTAATTAAATTATACTCAAAGGTAACATAACGCGTTTCAGCCGGAGTTGTGATTTCTAGCTGTGCACACTACGTTTTAAACAAAATAACTCTCAGGTCAAAAGTNGGGGGGGGGGGGGGGCATATTTTACTCGTAAATGACATTATAGGCCTACCCCGCTTCTCTATTGGTCCATGACGACTACTGCCTTTTGTTTGGCATCAAAAAGTCTCATAACAAATTTCTTTAAGGTAATCTGGATAATATGGCCTGTTGATCATTGACACACTCATAGACACACACACACTCTCGCTCTCTCTCTCTCTCTCAATATATACATATATATATCCCTCCTACCTTTCACCCACTTACTCTCTCTCACTCTCTCTCTCTCTCTCTCTCTCTTTCTTTCTCTCTCTCTCTCTTTCTTTCTCTCTCTCTCTCTTTCTTTCTCTCTCTCTCTTTCTTTCTCTCCTCCCTCCTTCCCTTCCACCCCCTCTCTAGCTCTCTCATCTCTCTCCTCTTCTATCCTCTCTCTTTCTCTGTCTAATATATATTACTCTTATATATTTTATACAATTTAAAATTTTTTGTAAAACTAATAATGATGATGATATTTGAAATTGAAACTGCGAGAGTTGTGTGACTCTCTCTTCTCCAGTTTTAGTGAGCTTTTCTCTCTCATTCTCTCTTTTATGCCTATAATATGAGATTAGTCTTTAATCCTCTTCAAGTTCATATCGATTGGCCCTGGGGAAACCTGCTTGAATCACGCAGCTCTTGTGTGATTGACAATTCGCTTTATTCACACATACATTAGCCGTCAAAGACAGCATTTTCATTGCTTCATCCCAAACGTTCACAAGACACCTTTCAGTCCGAAGGGAGCCATAACAGCTCTAATCGAGAAACATTCACACAGGCACTTTTGATTCGGCCTTCATCCCCCCGACTCTCGTCCGGTAAAAATCAATTGCCCAAAAGTCTATTCCCATAGCGTAAGGACTCCGTATGAGAACAATGCTCTCCCCGTTGGAGCACTCTGCAAGGGAAGATGGCTATCTGCAGGAGCAAATCCTGAAAATGCGAGTGGAAAAACTCCTTCTCCCAGGGGCGCATTACCATCATAAACTGGGAATTAGCGGGATAAGATCTTTACGGGCGCGACAACATCGAGGGGACCCGTTAATTCCCTCCTGAGGGAGTGTTCCGCCTCGCCTGTGTCTCTTCAGGACCTCTTCAGACGAGGAATTTATTACGAAAACATCGCAACTTGAAGGGAAATCAACACATAGAAGTACATAGTATACGCTAAGTGTAATTTGACAGCCGATTGCTAATTCTTTTCCCAAAATCCAGCTGGAAACATTAGAATTGAACGGTTTCATTTTAAGCCCGATAATTCAAGAATGTGTTTTAGGAGAATTCCTGTAAGGGACCATAGTTTTTTTTTGTAATTTTATTTGGGG
>JHQO02131146.1:0-14835 GCA_000696205.2 Oncopeltus fasciatus | reverse complement strand
GGGGTTAGTGAGAGCAAAGAAAACAACCTTGTTCATGCTTCCTTCATGATTAAAGCTACATCATTTGTTCCTTACTTAAGAGACACCCCTTATTTGAAGCTTCATTAATTAAAGAATGAGCCCTTATATACCTTGAATGAATTATGCACCTTAGAATACACTGAAATACTTTATATTTTCTAGCCTACTATACTGAGTTTACTAGTAATGAAGTCCGCCGATTAAATAAATTTATTGACAAAGCCGTACAGCATTTGGGATAATTTACATCGCATTATATAGAATATAAAAAAACGTAAAATGAAATTTCTAACATTTTCAATATATTAATTTTTTTTTTCTTTTTTAACAGATAATAAGAAATATAATTAAGAAGATAAATTTGAGGACAGTATTTTTGAAAATTTGTCAACCATATTTTGTGTAACTCATAAACTAAATTTACACATATCTTAGCTAACTGTTGAATGAATGAATTTTTTATTGAATCCAAATCAGAATGTGGTCAGATAAGGAGATATAGATCGTCAATTCCTTAGCTATTTTGAAAAGAGGTGTAAATCATTCCTGGTGTAAAATCTAACATTTATGATCACGAAAAATTGTTTGTAAAATTTGAAAAATAAAGATACAATTAAAGAATGCAAGTGGAAATTAGCGCCTCGCCCCAGTCGTTCAACTCGATTCAGTCAGCCTCAGCGACATTCTTTCCCTTCCTATTGGCTTTTAAGAGCAAATTATTCGTATATATTTAATAAATTAAGATTTTAATAAATCATGAGAAAATTTATAATTAATAAAGCTATTTCGAGGCAGGCTTTTCATTTTGTGTCCGAGTTGGTCTTCGGAAGGTAAAAGAATTTTGTTCCAGAAGTAGGGCGCCTGTCGGGTCTCACAATCCTGGCGCAGAGGGTTCAAATCTCGCTCTGGGCAAACTTCAATCTATAACTAAAGGCTTGTCCTGAGTCATGGATATTTAGAATGGGATGCCAACCTATAGTAGTAAGAGGTTGAAAGGGAAGTCAACACTAAAAAAAAAAAAAAACCAAAAGTGAATGATATCAGCAAGCTAACACACCAGGATTTATTGCTTTCATTTACCAACAAAAATAAATACATGATTACATACACAGAAATAACAATGATGTAAAAACTTTTTTAAGTTCTACTTCATTCCAGAGTTCTGCTTTTTTTAAGTAATAGGCCTAAAAAATGTTTTGTTTTTTTTTGTTTTTCTTTTTTTAAGTGTTTTTTTCATTTAAAGATTGATTAATAAAGAAACTTAAAAAATATATTTCTACAACAAAGTTACGTAGAGATATCTAAAATTTCTTATAAAATTCCCTAGTTCTGCATTCTTCGCAAGACATATCCTCCCAAATAAGATATCAGTAGCTCCTGTCCTTCTACATACTTGGCGTTCTTTGAGGCACCGTAAAATTCTTTTGACGATAAAATTCCTCTTCCGAAAGTCCCCCAGCCGTTTTCAAGGGGAACATCCCAGAAAGATGTACGGCTGAATAGGTAGTTCGAAGGGAATTATTAATAAAGCATTCCTGAGTATTTCGAGATATTTTTAGTAGTTTAGTAGCTGAAGGAATTTAACTTGGATATAAGTCATTCAGATAATACAATCCGCCAAGAAAAGGAAAATACAAGGAAGTACGCATTAGTAATGTATGTGTTTAAAATAATCTTATTTTCATTTCAGTCGTAAATTACTCTTTACTCTTATTTATTGTCATCTTGTTGTTTCTCTAGAATTTTGTTCTTATGACGATTCTTATTTGTAAAGCAAACCAAATTTTTTAAAAACTTTTTTTTTCTAATATATGAAAATCTCACGATTATTCAGAATTGGTACTAATTACCAGGATTTCACTGTACAAACAGAATCAGAACCAAATTTGTACATAAAATTGATCGGATATTACAGGCAAACATTTTCTTTAATTAAAATAAAAAAAACGAAAAGGAGGATAAATATGAAAATGGCCAGCCGAAAATTTAATAATATCTAATATCTATCTAATATAACAGAATATTAATATCCCCTATATACTTCCCCCCCCCCCCCGAAAAAATTGGATTTAATTGCAGCAATAGATTAAATTTAAATTAAAAATTTTGACATATTCCGCAAGGTGTATATTGACACCTTTAGATTCATTTGGGATTTTCGTTACATATTTTTACAATACAGCTTTTTTTTTAAATTCAGAAACGTAAAGAAAATGTTTATTTCTACTACGAACAAGCATTATTTCTACTATGAACAAGTGTTTAAGAGTGTATTAATACAAAGGGTGTTTTGCTAAGTAGTTTCTTTGACGAGGTCAATGAAGTTTTTTGTAGAAGGCATCTGTAATCCAGAGAATCTTCAGATAAGTAGTTTTACAATGAGGGTAGCAAGAAAGTATCTGAAGTAAGGTCTAATCAGACTGGCTGGAAGGGAAAATTCAATATATATCAATGATAATGGAAAAATTGCTTAAATTTTAGATGGGGTGGTGAGAAAAACGTTCAACTTTCCTAGCTAAATTTATAAATAGGTTCCTAATACAAAAATGTCACAGAAAATAAATGTAAGAAAATTTAATTTTACATACATTAATATTATGAACTTATTCACTTTTTATAATTGAATATAACTAACAATTTAATACTTAATTTGAAACACCCTTCTGCCACTCTCATCTGAGTTTCCTTTGAATAAAATTAATTAAGAGCGACAATAAATTCAAAAACGGTTACCGATATTCGAATGGTATCCCGAGCATAAAATTAGTTGTCTCTAATAACTTTAAAGAGAGGTAGGCCCACTCAACTCTCCTAGTCGTCACTTACATTCTACAATCTTTCTTAATAAGCGTACTCTGCTAAAATGTATTATCCAGATAAACGTTTAACGTTATCTTACATATATAAATATATAGTAAACAAGAACAGATGGGATAAAGAGTGAAGTGAACACAAAAAGAATAAATCACAAAGAATAAAAATTTTTTGGAATTTCTCGTCCTTCGTCAGTGAGAACTGAAGAGAGACGGGTCTCTAATATGATAATTATTAATATGAGTCTCTCTTCAAACTCACACACGCACAAGCACACACTCACGCCATATATGTATATTATTTTCATATATTTTCCCGTAATGGTAAAATATCAAGGGTACTATTTTTTTTTTTTTTTTAATTTTGGTCACTTTGTAATTCCTTCCTTTTTCATTTCGGCCAATAACAAACCCATTCAACTGTTCGTAAAAAAAATTTCCTTTTCCTCCCAAAAGAAAAAATGATTTTCTTTAAAAATTACATACATTTATATATATATAGACACTTTTGTGAGTATGTGATCGCTAGACTCTTTCCCCCACCTGTTCTTATTTATTATACATATTTATCCCAGTTTTCCGTGATTGTTTCATTTTCTATATTTTTGTCCTTTATATAAGTGCTGAGGTTCTCCATCAATCAAAGGTGGGTGACGTCAATAAGTTCACTGTAGAGTTTGTGATCATTTCTCATTTATTTCACCCGCCTTAGATACATATATGACTGCATGTATTCAATAGACTATATTTTCAGATTTTTCTACGAAGAATCGGTGAAAGATCGATTTTTTCTTTTAAAAGATGCGACTTGAAAAACTACATACCCTTAAGGAAAATTTACAATAAATTATATTGTTGTTTTTTTTTGTAGTAATTAACTATATCTAATTTGACTAGGAATCACTAAATTTTAAAATGTCAAAAAATATATATGAGAATTTTTGGTAGAAAGTTGAAACATTTTCCCATTGGAAATGTTTTATATAGAGAGGTAAGTGAATGTGAAAAAGACTATGATTTATACATGGCTGTTTCCCTTCATCATCTGTTAAGGTAAGGGTCTACCCGGGGAATGTCGCCCTTTCACTAAAGGGTGGGTGGTTGGAGGGGGCGACGCGAAAAGAGTGAACTCGGGGGTAATAAATGATTTTCTCGAGTGGTGTACGAGGGTGGGGGGGGGGGGTCTTCAACTGCAATTTCCTTCCACAATGGAGGCCGAAAGGAGTCCTTCATTCCGTCAGGTAGCGACTCGGTAAACAACTGCTACAGACGGAAGTACGCCGGCTATATCTCTCTATTTACCCCTTATTTACACGCTATTTCGCCCCTATGTGTTTCACGCTGAGAAGCAGGTATCTTTACCTGCTTCTAAAGTTCATTCCATAGAAGTGTTCAAGATCTCCACCTCTTGTAAATCTCACATATATGTATACTGAAATAAATACTTTCACTCATGAGGGAGTCCGCTTATTTTGGTAGTAGATGTTAATTTGAAAGTTTTTTTGTTCAATTATAATGGAAGATAATTTAAGTAGAACACTGTTCCCAGGAATCTGATTTTTCAAGTAAAAATTAGCAATAAAAATCTTGTAATAAACAGTTGTTAGAGTCTTATATAATATTTCAGAAGCAATAGAAAAAAAATGAGTGTTTTAATCAAACCTGAAGGTGAACTGCCCACTCATCTGTAACCGATATGAAAAATTAACAATCGCTAATTTCTGTTCTAAATTTGAATATTGTAATAAAATTTGGCAGCGAAGAAATGAGACTGAGAGCGGTAAAATCAAATTTAAAGGTTCGGGAGAATCCCTATTCCTAGTGGATCAATTAGGCTGAGCAACTTCAAAAATTTGTGATTTACAAATATAAAACTTCGTTGACGAGATGGGGCGATGAGCTAAATTAAACATTTAACGAATGGCTACACCAAAAAAAACTAATTTATAATGCATTTTCAATTGCACGCATCATTTCATTTTTCTATACTTCAGTATTTATTTGCATACGTCCTAAACCAAATGTAGTTTTTTTTTTTTTTTTTTGGTATCGTTATTACTCCCGATTGATTTCCAATCATTTTTATATATATTTTTTGTTCCCTTTTAATCAAAAATATTTAATTTCACAGAATTTATGTTAAACAAATTTTAAATATTCGGCCTATATTTATGTTTTATATAGTGTTTGTAGGTGAAATTGAATATATACAGGGAATTCCAAAATTCCCACTTATAAATTTAAGTGTTTGTTTTGTATATTAAGTAAGATAAGTGAACTATTCTTATAATAAGTATGTTTTACTATACGTGGTTTACATTACTTATTTTGAACAAAGAATTTTAGGGCTGTAATCAGTTTCATACAGGTAAAATAGGGTGGGATACTGTGCTATTATTAAGATTGTTCAAAATATTCAGTAAGAAATAATATTTCCTAATTGAACAAGTACTTAATATAATACAATTTTGATGTATTTTTTTTTTTTTTTTTTTTTTTTTTAACACTGAGTCTTTATTAAGCTTGTATTTTAAATTTCAGCCTAAAGTTCTAACTGTTTCAAAGTCAATTCAAATAAATATAGTAACAAAAAAATTCTATAATTCATCATTAATTAAATAATACAAGTCAAGGATGATGATAAAGATTTTCATAAAGGAAATTCGCTATTCACTTTGGTTCGAAAAAGTAACCTTCAAGAACTTTCGATTCTTCTACGATCTTAAATACTGCTTTTATAATTGATGAATCTTCGTTCTATACTTTTTAAGAGGTTATGAATTTTAATTTTTTTTTTTTTTNTCTCCCTCTCCCACTTCTTCTCCCTCTCCCACTTCTTCTCCCTCTCCCACTTCTTCTCCCTCTCCCACTTCTTCTCCCTCTCCCACTTCTTCTCCCTCTCCCACTTCTTCTCCCTCTCCCACTTCTTCTCCCTCTCCCACTTCTTCTCCCTCTCCCACTTCTTCTCCCTCTCCCACTTCTTCTCCCTCTCCCACTTCTTCTCCCTCTCCCACTTCTTCTCCCTCTCCCACTTCTTCTCCCTCTCCCACTTCTTCTCCCTCTCCCACTTCTTCTCCCTCTCCCACTTCTTCTCCCTCTCCCACTTCTTCTCCCTCTCCCACTTCTTCTCCCTCTCCCACTTCTTCTCCCTCTCCCACTTCTTCTCCCTCTCCCACTTCTTCTCCCTCTCCCACTTCTTCTCCCTCTCCCACTTCTTCTCCCTCTCCCACTTCTTCTCCCTCTCCCACTTCTTCTCCCTCTCCCACTTCTTCTCCCTCTCCCACTTCTTCTCCCTCTCCCACTTCTTCTCCCTCTCCCACTTCTTCTCCCTCTCCCACTTCTTCTCCCTCTCCCACTTCTTCTCCCTCTCCCACTTCTTCTCCCTCTCCCACTTCTTCTCCCTCTCCCACTTCTTCTCCCTCTCCCACTTCTTCTCCCTCTCCCACTTCTTCTCCCTCTCCCACTTCTTCTCCCTCTCCCACTTCTTCTCCCTCTCCCACTTCTTCTCCCTCTCCCACTTCTTCTCCCTCTCCCACTTCTTCTCCCTCTCCCACTTCTTCTCCCTCTCCCACTTCTTCTCCCTCTCCCACTTCTTCTCCCTCTCCCACTTCTTCTCCCTCTCCCACTTCTTCTCCCTCTCCCACTTCTTCTCCCTCTCCCACTTCTTCTCCCTCTCCCACTTCTTCTCCCTCTCCCACTTCTTCTCCCTCTCCCACTTCTTCTCCCTCTCCCACTTCTTCTCCCTCTCCCACTTCTTCTCCCTCTCCCACTTCTTCTCCCTCTCCCACTTCTTCTCCCTCTCCCACTTCTTCTCCCTCTCCCACTTCTTCTCCCTCTCCCACTTCTTCTCCCTCTCCCACTTCTTCTCCCTCTCCCACTTCTTCTCCCTCTCCCACTTCTTCTCCCTCTCCCACTTCTTCTCCCTCTCCCACTTCTTCTCCCTCTCCCACTTCTTCTCCCTCTCCCACTTCTTCTCCCTCTCCCACTTCTTCTCCCTCTCCCACTTCTTCTCCCTCTCCCACTTCTTCTCCCTCTCCCACTTCTTCTCCCTCTCCCACTTCTTCTCCCTCTCCCACTTCTTCTCCCTCTCCCACTTCTTCTCCCTCTCCCACTTCTTCTCCCTCTCCCACTTCTTCTCCCTCTCCCACTTCTTCTCCCTCTCCCACTTCTTCTCCCTCTCCCACTTCTTCTCCCTCTCCCACTTCTTCTCCCTCTCCCACTTCTTCTCCCTCTCCCACTTCTTCTCCCTCTCCCACTTCTTCTCCCTCTCCCACTTCTTCTCCCTCTCCCACTTCTTCTCCCTCTCCCACTTCTTCTCCCTCTCCCACTTCTTCTCCCTCTCCCACTTCTTCTCCCTCTCCCACTTCTTCTCCCTCTCCCACTTCTTCTCCCTCTCCCACTTCTTCTCCCTCTCCCACTTCTTCTCCCTCTCCCACTTCTTCTCCCTCTCCCACTTCTTCTCCCTCTCCCACTTCTTCTCCCTCTCCCACTTCTTCTCCCTCTCCCACTTCTTCTCCCTCTCCCACTTCTTCTCCCTCTCCCACTTCTTCTCCCTCTCCCACTTCTTCTCCCTCTCCCACTTCTTCTCCCTCTCCCACTTCTTCTCCCTCTCCCACTTCTTCTCCCTCTCCCACTTCTTCTCCCTCTCCCACTTCTTCTCCCTCTCCCACTTCTTCTCCCTCTCCCACTTCTTCTCCCTCTCCCACTTCTTCTCCCTCTCCCACTTCTTCTCCCTCTCCCACTTCTTCTCCCTCTCCCACTTCTTCTCCCTCTCCCACTTCTTCTCCCTCTCCCACTTCTTCTCCCTCTCCCACTTCTTCTCCCTCTCCCACTTCTTCTCCCTCTCCCACTTCTTCTCCCTCTCCCACTTCTTCTCCCTCTCCCACTTCTTCTCCCTCTCCCACTTCTTCTCCCTCTCCCACTTCTTCTCCCTCTCCCACTTCTTCTCCCTCTCCCACTTCTTCTCCCTCTCCCACTTCTTCTCCCTCTCCCACTTCTTCTCCCTCTCCCACTTCTTCTCCCTCTCCCACTTCTTCTCCCTCTCCCACTTCTTCTCCCTCTCCCACTTCTTCTCCCTCTCCCACTTCTTCTCCCTCTCCCACTTCTTCTCCCTCTCCCACTTCTTCTCCCTCTCCCACTTCTTCTCCCTCTCCCACTTCTTCTCCCTCTCCCACTTCTTCTCCCTCTCCCACTTCTTCTCCCTCTCCCACTTCTTCTCCCTCTCCCACTTCTTCTCCCTCTCCCACTTCTTCTCCCTCTCCCACTTCTTCTCCCTCTCCCACTTCTTCTCCCTCTCCCACTTCTTCTCCCTCTCCCACTTCTTCTCCCTCTCCCACTTCTTCTCCCTCTCCCACTTCTTCTCCCTCTCCCACTTCTTCTCCCTCTCCCACTTCTTCTCCCTCTCCCACTTCTTCTCCCTCTCCCACTTCTTCTCCCTCTCCCACTTCTTCTCCCTCTCCCACTTCTTCTCCCTCTCCCACTTCTTCTCCCTCTCCCACTTCTTCTCCCTCTCCCACTTCTTCTCCCTCTCCCACTTCTTCTCCCTCTCCCACTTCTTCTCCCTCTCCCACTTCTTCTCCCTCTCCCACTTCTTCTCCCTCTCCCACTTCTTCTCCCTCTCCCACTTCTTCTCCCTCTCCCACTTCTTCTCCCTCTCCCACTTCTTCTCCCTCTCCCACTTCTTCTCCCTCTCCCACTTCTTCTCCCTCTCCCACTTCTTCTCCCTCTCCCACTTCTTCTCCCTCTCCCACTTCTTCTCCCTCTCCCACTTCTTCTCCCTCTCCCACTTCTTCTCCCTCTCCCACTTCTTCTCCCTCTCCCACTTCTT
This sequence comes from Oncopeltus fasciatus, assembly GCA_000696205.2. Lineage (NCBI taxonomy): Eukaryota > Metazoa > Arthropoda > Insecta > Hemiptera > Lygaeidae > Oncopeltus > Oncopeltus fasciatus. The sequence goes on along the minus strand of JHQO02131146.1, from coordinate 6,174 downwards.
CTCCCTCTCCCACTTCTTCTCCCTCTCCCACTTCTTCTCCCTCTCCCACTTCTTCTCCCTCTCCCACTTCTTCTCCCTCTCCCACTTCTTCTCCCTCTCCCACTTCTTCTCCCTCTCCCACTTCTTCTCCCTCTCTCACTTCTTCTCCCTCGCCTACTTTTTCTCCCCCTCCTCCACATCCTCTCTCGGTACTTATTCTCAGTAAGGAAGGCAGAAAATTATTTATCTATCAATCTCCCCTCTCCAATGTTGCAGAGTTTCTTCCAACTTAGTAACAATCCGCAGATGGGGTCAGCCGAGGTCTACGATCTTCATAAGGTCTAAGAGTTTTAAACAACATTACAATTGATACGAAGAGCTATCGAGTGCATTACTAGAAACTATGAACCAAAAAGATGGTGTACTTCACTATTGAAGAGAAATCTCTAAAGGTTTTTTAAAAAAACAATAAAAGAACTAATACATATATGATTAATCAAAGAGTTGTATTATGTTGTAATTTAAAACGAAATTGTCATCTATATGTAGTGGTAAGTACATTATTATTCTTCTTTTTTAAGTCGTTTTTTTATTAGTACATTATAATATTTATAAGGATCTAAAAATAAATTACTCCTAAAACAGAAAATGAATAAAAAGTAAACAATTAGGACTTTTATTCGGCACAGAAGAAAGGAGAGGAATTTTGAAAGGGCTACGGCCGGACGCAGCAAGGACGTCCCCGCGGACCCCGTCAAAGAGGGTTGAGGGTTGAGGGGGGTTGGGAAGGGCGGAAAGATAAATCCAGACAGAATTGATGAAGTCGGAGAGGTAAGCCGTGACAAATGAACGGTATAATTACATTTTCGGAGGATTTGGAGCCGTAATCTGTTAGAGTTTGATCGTTACGACTGTCCCATCAGTAATTCTCGCAGACAGTCTGGAAGCCCTTTCCCACTCCCACTAGATCCGCCCCCACAACCCCCCCACCCCACCCCTACCTAAGGGTAAGAAAACAATTTCCCAATTACAAACAACAAATTAATTCAAGAAAAGAAAAAAAAAATACAAGAAATTCATAGCTAAAAAAGTTTAAGTCATAATCGAAATAAGTTTAAAATATTATTCCTAATAATAGTCAAATCTTTAAAACTGAAACCACACGGATAAATAAAGAGATAAAATAAATAATATTATAAAAGAGAATTATAGGATTTATGCATTCCAATGAATTATTAGGAATTTAAAGACAAACTTTAGACTTTGTCGTTAATGGAATTTGAAGTACAAATATTTCTGTATTTCTTTATTTACACAAATGAAAATGCCAGTGACAAAGGCACTTTCACTAGGCTATTGAAAGTCATGATATATCAAAGGCTATGCAATCACTCTTTCTTTCTAGATATTCTTCAGTGTCAATAATGGGACCAAGAGGGGTTAAAGAGGCTGGTTTTTTTGTTGTTTTTTTTTTGTTTTGTTTTTTGTTCTTTTTTTTTAAAGTACATATCATGTATATAGAGTAAAGAAAATGAAATTAAAATTCTTTAAATGTTAGTTAATTAAGATATTTCAGAAAGCTTCTATAATGTTCTATTAAAAAACAGGTAGGGTTATCATTTGTATAATACATTTAAGTTTCAGAAAGTAGAAGTTCAATTTCAAGTAGAGTAGAGTTGAGACTTCATATTCATGACGTAACTCCGATTTTGAGTTCACCATCAATAAGGTACTTTTATTTAATTATGATTTGATGAAATGCCAACTTTATACCTCTTAAATGTATGAGATCATATTGATAAAGAAAGCTTCCTCATACTAGCAGCCCTACTAGAAATAATTCTTCAGATTTGGACGACGGCAACTCGTTAATTCATATCAACATATGTTACACTCGTCATGTGAGCTTCATGAGGTTTAAGTAGAAACCCGAAGCACTCCACAGTAGATTCATTGATAAACCTTGTTATCACTGACTCCATAAGGAGACAATTTACACTTGAAGATAATACTTTCGAAAAGTACATTTCTAACTCAGTGTTCAGGCGAAGAAAAATAAGGCTAGAGGACATTCATTTAGAAATTGTAAAATCTTATGATAGTGAATCCATAAGAAAAAGAAAAAATCATATTGCCTATTAAACAATTTTTTTTTTTTTTTTTTTTTTAAAAGAATCATGATGAGGGTTAAAAACAGTTAAATATTCTATATCAATTTAGTATATATTTACACCTACTATTTTGAAATATCTTAACATTAAGAATGTATTTAAATAATAAATAAAACTACCGAACATATAAATATTATTTAAAATTGATTTTAAAATGTATGTCATTAGCAGTAGGTCAAAAATATAAATATAATCTATATAAACTCAACTTTTCCAAAAAAAAATTTCGTGCGAAACTGAGTGAATTACGTTATGTGTGCACTATTCACTATCTATATGTGATAATTCTACCGAATTTAACTCTCTTTTAATTCAGTGTCTACACATGTCTGCAGGTAAATGTTGAAATTTCGTAAGTCCGACTGCACGTGCATATTATATGAATAGAATAGTGACTGAAACTTCTTCCCTATAATACTACTTATTGTGGTACGGGTAAAAAATAAAATAAAATAAAATTATACGCGTGTAGCTTTTAAAAGAAAAACAAAATGAAAAGTTCGTCTTGAGCGGCATTGTCCGGATAGGAGTGGGAGGTTACCTGAAATTTTAATTTAGAGAAAAAAAAAACAGTTTTCGTTGTAGCGGCGTAACATTTACTACAAAAAAGAAACATATCACAGTTTGTTTATGGATTTTAAAAAAAAAGTATTTTTAGAAGTTATACAGTGAAGCAGTAAAATTTGGAGCAGGGATTGACCAGAAACCTAAAATTCAATACAGGAAATGCAAAGGGAGACAGAAAAAAAAATTTTACTACCTCAGACGGGACTCAAAGCCGGGTCTCCTGCTTATTCAGAATGCAGGAGACCCGGGTTCGAGACCTGGCAAGCTTTATAACTTGCATAAAATTCACGTGGGATTAAATACCACAACTATCATTACCTAAACTTTAATTTGTCGGGCTAGAAGCCACAATTTTTTTAATTTTTTTTTACTGATTTAGTAATCAAATTTTGCATGCTGTTTTTAGATGGAAAACGAAGGGTTTTGTTTGGTAATAAATAAAATCAGCCAAGTAGCTGATGTAGTTTCCGTAATATTTAAATAATCTAAAAGGTTATTTCCACCACCAATGAATATAGAACTATCATACCTTCTATTATCCGTCTTCATTGGTTTCTGCAAACCATCTTCTGTTGGCGAGCGCTTTCGGACATTGTCCATCTTCTGGGCGNCCAGCCAATCAGTGAGCAGGAAAACAGGATCAACCAATGGGAAGGCAGGCTTCGCCCAAGGACCGGACAGCGCCGGGTATAAATACCCCTGGATTTGAAGACAGCTCTCATTCTCTATTCAGCCCTGAAGAAGCCATCACAGGATGTGCGAAAGCTCGGCAACCATCAAAAACTTTACACGGTCCAACCCTGAAAAAACTTTACAAACTTTTTTTTTTCTATCATGTTTCCTACAATTACATGCAATTTAGGTTGCACTACAGGTAACTATAGTCTAAGCAGTGGTGACAATGGGCAAGTGACTAATTAATCATTTTGCTTCATTAAATATATATTGAAATTCGTTGAATTATCGCTTGTTTAATGAAATCCTTAGTTTAAACATTTAAAAATGACTACTAACACTTGATTGATGTACTATTTCAGAATCTCATTGTATTATCAAAATAATATATATAAATCTATATTTTTATAAGTATTAATAATTTGATTATTAGACAATTTATTTATACCTTAAGGTGATAGATAGAAATTAGGATTGCCTAAATCTTCCTCGTGTTCCCCGTTGACTCAGGACGAGCCTATGAAATATTGAACCGGTGTTGCCTTTGTAAATATCAGCCATTGGCTGGCGCTCTAATTTGTTTACTTTAAAAGTGGGAAAGGAATTGTGAGGGAGTAGTTTTGTTCCCCGGATTTGTCCCTCTGCTCATCCCCGAGTGGTTTCTCCATTCTTCCGGAGATTTTATTAAGGCTGAGGAAGCCCCCTTCTCCACCCTAGAATAATTGGTTGGTTTTTCCTGTGAGGAGGACCCGTTGTCTGACAAAGCGGTGCCCTGGGCTGGGAACCTCTTCCCTTTGTGTGTGTCCGAGGCACGCACTCCCGCTTTGTGCGTCCTCTGCCGCAAATACCGCCTTCATGGGCACACACACCTCCGGCACCGACACCGGGCCTGGGGCGTATTTAATCACGAAGAATGTCCATATTGATGGAGGGGAGAGGCACGAACTGGAGGTCTTCCTATGCGATGGACTTGACCCGCGTGGCGTACAATCAGAGCTATTAAACGAAGTATCAGAATACATCATATATTCAAATACTGATATATTAATAATAGAGTCTTCCAGGCAGTAGCAATGTTATCAAGTATTTTAGATGCCAAAAGGGACAACGAAAGATAAATCAAATGTCGCTTAAGCTGGTTCTTCACTGGAGGGAACTATTGTTTTACAAATACTTTCTTAAGCCTAATAAATTCATGATTATTATATTTTATTTCGTATTCCCTCCCACTCTCTCACTCATCCTGGCAAAAGTATTTTCTTCGACTGTTCCCAAAAAAATAAACCCCGGTGAAAATGAGTGATAAGAAATGAGGAAAAAAAGGCAGGAAATTCACTGGTGGGGCAGGAAAGAAAACATGCAGCAGAGAGTTGTTAGCCGCGTGGAAGGAAGAAGGGAGGCGCTCCCCTGTCCCTACAGAGATTGGATAATGACCGGCATTTAAGGGAGGTAGTGGGGGGAGACCTCCAATCAGATACCGGCGGGACCCGTCTCTCCCTAGATTACCCCTCAAGAGGTTCATCCCTCCCTCAGGAGGCGCCCTCAAACATGATACCCTGACGATGGTGTGACAAAGAAAAGAGGGGAACATTCCGTCATAAGTATCACAGAAAGTATTTCGTTTTGTTTCCCAAGCTGCAGAAACATTCCATAGTTTAACTTTCGAAAATTTTTATTTATTCCATAGGTTGGAGGTTGGTTGGCCGTTGAATATATATATATATAAAGAACAGGTGGGAGATAGAGTGTAGTGAACACACAAAAAGTAAATTTTACTCTGTCATTTTTTCTTTTTGTGTGTTCACTACACTCTTTTTACCTCCTGTTCTTATTTATTATATACACCGCAGCCACGAGTGTTTTATTTTCGGTATATATGTATATATTCATAAAGAATGTGGGATCGGTGCTGATCGGTGCAAATTTCCCAATGTCAATCGCACTATGTAATAAGTATCTCTAAGTATAGTATAAGATAGGGGAAAACAGAACTAATGTCATTCAGATTGTCTCTAAACTCACCGAGCCAATACAATTATTGCATTTAATAAAAACTTGAATATATATATAATAAAGTTTAAAGATCTTAAAAATATGAGTTTCTTTTGTGGCAGATAAGGAATTACTAATAATAAAATATTTAATAGAGAGCCTTGTAAACAGACTGCATTCCTACAGATCTATGGAAGATTAAAGAGGTCCGAGGGTCTAGGACAGGTGGGTAAAAGTGCTGAAGAAGCCACGATATGGTCCAAAACGGCATGCTTAGAATCTGAGTGCTGATATCGACCGCTAGTCTAGACGCTCTTTTCGAATCCTAGCATCTTCAGTCTGATATCTTAGTGACAAGTGAAGAGACTGTCGCCAAGGCAGCCGAGAATAACACACCCAATCCGGAGACCCTAATACACAAGAGAACCGCTCTGTGCAGTATAACAATTGTTGTTTAAGTGGAGCTATTTCGCGCAGGAGCCAGAACAACACCTAAATAACAACGGCATCATTGCCCCTGAGGCACACAGATTGGCCGCCGCTATCTGAAGGGGATCACACATGGCCATATCTTTGCGGAGAGTGGGGGGGGGGGGGGCCACATCTGCAAGAGCGAGAAAGAGCAAGCATCCCCTAACCTCACTCCGTGGAAACAGACTGCTGGAGACGAGTCAAAGCAATATCCTGTGGTCGATGGTCTGCTCCAGGCCTGATGGGTCTGCCCTCCAGGAAATTGTATCGCCACCTCTCGAATCTCTCTCTAAACTCAATCGGATGTGGATCTACTGGG
>KZ812662.1:4329-16946 GCA_000696205.2 Oncopeltus fasciatus | reverse complement strand
TTTCTATGTTTATCTTGAACTAACGCAACTGAATTGATATTCCTGTAATTCAAATAAATGTTCTTGATGAGGCACTGTTTAGATGAGTATAAATGTCAAAAGAGAATGTATTTAAAATTTTTTAACTTACTTTTTAAGAAGTCGAGGAGGAAGGATTTATAATTTTTCAACAAAGTTTCTTGATTTATATTCTTATTTTATTTTATTTTTTATATGTCCCCTCACTAGAAAAAAAAACAACAGAAAATTTACACCTTTATGTAGACATATATCTTTATTATATCATTAGAAAATTTATAAATCACAAATAATTATGTCCTATTCCGATATTATAGAAAAATTTGAAATATTTTCATATTAAAATAAATAAATAAAAAGAGAAATTAGAAATAAGAAAAATTTGCGTCCTGCTCAATGCAATACCCCTAAAATTATTTATTTTTTTATAAGTCTATAAGTTTTTTGAAAATCTTTTTAAATTTCAAATAAAAATTGAGAGAGGATTATCAGGAATTTGAAGGTCTTGGAAGTTGATGAATTAAAAACTAATTTGTAACCACAAAATTTTTATTTTGGCCAACGTTTCGAATGGAATTTCAGGCCTTCATCAGGGCTGAATATTTTTTAAAAAACCCACAAAAATAATATAGAAACATGTCTATATGTCATAATAAAATAAATAATAAATGATAATAAAAGTAGTAACAAACATATTTACAAATATAATTACAATGTAAGAAAATGAAACACATAAATGAGAGATACTCATAATTCAAGTATTACATTGAGTTTACAATATATATAATTGAAACCGTATATTTATTTAAATATCCAGTCTTGTGTAGTTTTCCTTCTTTTCTTGTTAATATTTTAAATTTATTTAAATGTTCTTTTTTCATTTCTTTTTTGTTACAATTCTTCTTTTCTCGTTCTTTTGTTCTTTAGTTGTTAGTTATTGTTTGCTTTATTATTATTTTTTGTTAATTGTATATTGTAATCAACTAATGTAATTATTTACTATACATGTACATTGTATACACTATTTGTACGGTATGAGCAGATTAAACTACATTTTATGGCAGGTTACTGTCACGAGGGGAAAAAAAAAATAAAAAACTACAATGTGAGAGTAATTCCCCTTTTTATCTTCAGAGCCATGAGTACCTTATTGCTCACTCTAGCTTACAGAATACAAGACATCATTCACTCTCACCTATTACCTTATTGCTCATTCTAGCTTACAGAATACAATATATCATTCACTCTCACTTATTACCTTATTGCCCACTCTTGCTTACAGAATACAATATATCATTCACTCTCACCTATTACCTTATTGCCCACTCTTGCTTACAGAATACAATATATCATTCACTCTCACCTATTACCTTATTGCTCACTCCAGCTTGCAGAATACAATACATCATTTACTCTCACCTATTCTTCCATCTTTCTCCCCCTTCCCCCAGAGATATCTTCCCCTCTTGCAGATTCACACTCGATGGTTGTCTCTCTGTTGCAGGGAGGTCTGCGTGCAGTAGTCTGGTCGGACGCGGTGCAGTCGGGCTGCGTACTCCTGGCGCTGGCAGCCATGTCTGTCATTGGTCTTGGCCAGGTCGGCGGCATCAGCAAGGTCCTACAGATCAACGGTCAAAGTGAGCGCCTCGAGTTCTTCAAGTGAGTCCTCCTGTTTTTCCTCTGTTCCTTTTTAATTCGAAATTCGAAACGTATCTATGGCTATCTACTTAGTCCTCCTCCTGCATAATTTTACTGAATCTTTTTCTGCGATTTTTACCTTCTAGACCTCAAAAGTGATACTCACTAACACATGTATATAGATATAATTAGAGATTAGTTTATAGGGCAAAGGAATATTTAAGGGTTTCACAGCGAAATTGAGTAATCAGTAGAGGGGGTTAGCTTGAACCGCAAATTTTTAATTTATAATCATTTAATTTATAACCCAATCAGTTATTTTTCTTAATAAATTATTTTGAATAGACATGTAGCTTCATGTCATAATCCAGAATTCAGAATGCTTGATTAATTTGATTTTCTGAGCACTTATATGGTGTAAAGCAACTTGAGACAAGATATAAGAGAGACATGGATACGAAGTCAGACTGTGATGTGGGATTTTTAATGTTACAGTTTCGACCCAGATCCCACAGCGAGGAATACTTTCTGGACGACGACTGTGGGTTCCCTGCCCACCTGGCTGATGGCGTTCGCTGCTAGTCCCTGCACTGCTCAGCGGTACATCTCTCTCAGCTCTTACCGGCAAGCCAAAATGTACTGTCACAACAGTATTTCACCGATACATATTTCCCCTCACTTATATTTAGCGTTAAAAATATCCTTCACGCAATTAAGCAGATTTCCATTTAAGATGGACATGTATAAGAGTGAATGAGAAAATTTAATTTAAGTTGTGACCACTTAACCTTGCTCTAGGATAAATTACTCCGATTCCTACCAAGAGGAAGCGGAAGTTTCTCAAGGTAGTGTGCTTGGACCTATCCTATTCAGACTGTACACTGCTGACAACCCTACCTATCGGAGCATAAAAATCAAAGAAGCGAAATGCGTTCAAGTTAATTTTCAATTGAAGGAAAAAAAAAAAAAAAACACTTTCACATTCCGTTCGTTATTGGGGTTCCATCTTAACTAAGGACTCACATTGGGTGGACATACTAAAATTAAAAGACAAGAACTAAATCATTGACAAGGACACCTTTACAAACTCATGAATAGGAACTCCAGCCTTACAATATACAACAAACTGACGCTCTACAAAACCTCATTACGACCAATCTGGGCTTACGGAGTAGAAATCTGGGATGCCGCCAAACCTTCCAAAAACCAAAGCAATCAGTCCATTCAAACCAAAACCCTCAGAATAATCTTCCCTATTACATACCCAGTATCTCCCTTCAACCAGATTTTAATACCCCTTTGGTTCAAGATCTCATTTCCTCTTCCACAGTCAACTAACATTCCACACTCCAATCCATTAGCACAGGCCCTGTTCTCCAACTCAAACCCCTACAAACCTCCGTGTCGATTCAAACGAAGATGGCCTTAGCTTATGACAATTACAGTGGCCGGGTTGAGAGAGTAGAGGAAGCCATCACCCATCGTAGCTACATCAGTCAATTTATTTCTTACGCCATATGTTTCTCTTCAAATATTATAGAAAATATAATCGTAGGATTACACATATTAACTCTTAAAACAACTTCTCAGCTCAAATATGAACGAAGATATCACGACTTTAAAAAGTGGTCTCCCTCTTTACCCATTCTTCTTCTTCTTCTATTTCAATTTAAAATGATTTCCTTTCAGGAATTACAATAAAAACTGGGAAATCTGCTAGCAAATATACCACATTGTCTTTATGCTCTTCTTATAAGTTGAAATTGGGAATTATATATATATATATATTTGTTCAAGTTCGCTAATTAGGTATATTTTGTAAACTGTTGGCTGAAATTGATCGAGAGGTATAATCAGGAAACCAAAATTTAAAATCTTAATATCATCGTTTAGTTTTGTTATTATTAAACATTTCAAAAATATGTGTAGACTAAATTATATGTATAATGCAACTGAAAAACATTTACCTTTTGAATTGTTTGTCGAAAAAACGCGTTTTAAGAAAATTATTGAGGACTTCAATTTCGTGTGCAAATTTTATTTTAAAACGTGAGTGCTTTCGGAATATTAAATAATGAATTTTATATTTTAAAAATGTAAGAGGGAATAAAATATTTTTGTAATTTTGTTAGATCTGTGATCCATCTCAGATGATATAACAGTATTCATGATAATATTATGGTTTATGAAGTAAGAGGCGAGTGTAAGATCCAATTACATTAAAAACTGTAGCGGATTTAGTTAGTAAATTCATTATGATGCAATAGGTTTAATTTTTTCCAACATTTGCACCTCAAGGAAGAATTTACTCTGCAATATCACAGTAATTTTTCGTAATTTTACATCATTTTTATATTAAATATTTAAAAAAGTTGAAAATAAAGTGGGTAGATCTGAAAATCATCGATTGTGGAATAATTTCCAGCTATTTTATTCAGTTGATCATAGGATTTTACATGTCATGAAACAAAAAAAACAAAAAACAATGACAATAATTTCTTGACTGATAATTTTCATATCAATGATGTAAATGAAAAATTATAGAATATAATAGACAAAGTGTAATTTTACATTATAATTTATTTATTGTTTTATAATCATTTTGAGAAATGTAATTAAAAATAAATATATTTAAGGATTTAAATTGAATGATTGTCATTATCCAATATCCATGTCTTGTACTATACTGTATTTGTATTTGTCTGGCGATGTTGCAGATCTGTGATCATCATGGTACTTGGGATTGTGGCTCTCAAGGGCTTCAGTACATTCGTCGGACTCCTCATCTATGCCAAGTATCACTCTTGTGACCCTGTCCTTTCAAAGGTAAGATTTACTTCTTTTGTCAGCTGGCTCTAACTTAACCCTAAATTAGCTGTGTTGTTTCTATTATTTTTCCGATGGGGTAAGGTCTATTTATTTAAGCCATTAATTTTTAATTTATGCTTTTTTTTTATTTATTCGATATAATTTTTTTATTACAAAATAGTACAGTGCAAAAACCATATTAAAGTTAAATTATTAGTATTAATAATTTATTAATTATTGACTAACATAATTAAACAATTGAAAATAAAGTATTCTACAGTGGGGTGGTTAAAATATTTAAGTTGTAAAATTAAAAAAGAAAAAAAAAAAAGTTTATTAGTAGAGAAGTTTGTAGGAGTTCTGTCATGGTTGTAACCCAACAAACTTCTCTACCAATAATCTCTACTGCCAAGAACTCTCAATTTGAAAAAAAAAGTTTAATTTCAGAACCAAAGTATTTTAATCATTTCACTCTGATACCTTCAAAAAGCATTAATCTTTCCAATGCAAACATTATCTTCATCATTTCGAATACTTAGGANACACACACACACACACACACACACACACACACACACACACACACACACACACACACACACACACACACACACACACACACACACACACACACACACACACACACACACACACACACACACACACACACACACACACACACACACACACACACACACACACACACACACACACACACACACACACACACACACACACACACACACACACACACACACACACACACACACACACACACACACACACACACACACACACACACACACACACACACACACACACACACACACACACACACACACACACACACACACACACACACACACACACACACACACACACACACACACACACACACACACACACACACACACACACACACACACACACACACACACACACACACACACACACACACACACACACACACACACACACACACACACACACACACACACACACACACACACACACACACACACACACACACACACACACACACACACACACACACACACACACACACACACACACACACACACACACACACACACACACACACACACACACACACACACACACACACACACACACACACACACACACACACACACACACACACACACACACACACACACACACACACACACACACACACACACACACACACACACACACACACACACACACACACACACACACACACACACACACACACACACACACACACACACACACACACACACACACACACACACACACACACACACACACACACACACACACACACACACACACACACACACACACACACACACACACACACACACACACACACACACACACACACACACACACACACACACACACACACACACACACACACACACACACACACACACACACACACACACACACACACACACACACACACACACACACACACACACACACACACACACACACACACACACACACACACACACACACACACACACACACACACACACACACACACACACACACACACACACACACACACACACACACACACACACACACACACACACACACACACACACACACACACACACACACACACACACACACACACACACACACACACACACACACACACACACACACACACACACACACACACACACACACACACACACACACACACACACACACACACACACACACACACACACACACACACACACACACACACACACACACACACACACACACACACACACACACACACACACACACACACACACACACACACACACACACACACACACACACACACACACACACACACACACACACACACACACACACACACACACACACACACACACACACACACACACACACACACACACACACACACACACACACACACACACACACACACACACACACACACACACACACACACACACACACACACACACACACACACACACACACACACACACACACACACACACACACACACACACACACACACACACACACACACACACACACACACACACACACACACACACACACACACACACACACACACATATATACGTATGTATATATAGCACATATAAATATATAATAGAGTGGTTTATGAATTTTTACATATAATGGATAGAAGTACAGTTGCCATTATATTAGTTTTAACGCATTCCGAAGAAAAATAGCTATTAAGATTGATTTTTTGAAAATTTCTCCGATCCTACCTACAAGGCATTAAACATTTTATTAATATATTTATTACAATTTAACACCCAAAATAAATATTATAAAAAACTATCATTATATAATTAGAAAAATATTAACTTAAGTGAATATACATTTTACATAAATGATTAAAATTAAGTAATTGGGACCTATGAGAAGGTATGATAAATGAATTAATAGTAAAATATGTCAGATGGTCCATTAATTATTAGTCATTATTTATACACAGTCTAATAGTATTGATTAGTTCATTAAATTTTATTTACAAATGTAATTGTTCTACTTTTCTTAATTCTAGAATTTACTTTTTATAATTTTGAACTATTTATGAATTATTATTCCAAAATATAATTGTGATAAAACTCCTTCATCGTAAGAATATTATTGTAAGATGCCCCTCTTTCAAATTTTTTTTTTCTTTTAAAATTTGTTGCTTGTTAAACTAAATTATTCTTTTGATAACATTCCCTCATAACTTATACATCAAATCCTTATAAAATATCTTTTAATTAATCCTAATTTAAATAATTAAATTAGGCTTTAGTAATTATTTAAGAACAAAAAGTTCCACTAAAAAAGCCATACTAGTACAGTCGAAAATTAATTTTTATTTTACAATGAAGCATATACGGAGACTAAAATGTACTTTTCACTCTGTACTGTGTTTTACATGGTGTTCTACTCTACCTAAACGGTATTATATTTGAAAATGGCTACAATATTTTTACTACAACTATATTATTTAATGTCCCCAGCCATAAAATATCTTAAATAAAGACTGGCAGGAAACAAAATCTTATTCACTGTTTCGGTTATTTGTTTAAAATGAATGAGTGGTCTTATAAAGATAAAAACAGAAAAAAAAAATGTTTCAATGACTGTTACAATTTAAATGTATAATTCTCTTTCAATTAAGAAATAATGAAAAGGAAAAACAACATTAAATGAAATAAATTATGAAATTTTTAAATTATAAAATNTATTTGTCCTTTGTTCGTTTTCAAGTTGACATTCTAGATGGTGGACTTGGTTATTGAGGAGTTCCAACTGCCTTGAAAACAATTCATTTTCGGTTTTGAGCCTCCTCAATCTATACAAGTATTTCAAAAATTAATATGTGTTACTCATTTTACTATATCCTATTAATTTACTGGTATTTTAAGTTATATTAATCAAATTTTGTTCTATATATTTTAATAATAGTTTAAAAATACTTTAATAATTAATAATATAAAATATAAACAGTCCAATACTCTGTTTCATCGTAATATTAGGTAAAAATTAAATTGCAAATTGGAAATTAGAAATCAGTTAATGCATGAAATGAACTAATGATTATAATTATTTAGAACTGAAAGAAAATAAGATAATTTTATGTTGAATGATATTTTCCAATAATTCGTTTTAAAAGTGATTATAGATTTGTTAGAAAATATTTTTTTTTTGCTGGGTTAGCCTCCCTTGCAACCACTTAGAGTCATTGGAGGGAGGGGCTATCTACAGGTTGCCACTCTTTTTTAAACACCCATGGCTCAGGACAAGCTTCTATATTATAAATAAAAGATTGACCTGGGCGGGATTTGAACCCGCGGCGTCAGGATTGCGAGACCCGTACGGATCCCCTGAGCTATCCCGCCGCCCCGATTTTATTATTTTAACCGTCTAGTCTTGGAACAGACATATATTTACAAAAATTTATATTTCTTCTAGGCAACCAAGTTGAGTCCTGTACAGACTTCTCATATGTGCAGCTAAACTTTACAAGTGAATAATACTTATTGCAATTATTTTACAAAATTATGAATAATTGATATTGGAAAGATTTGTTTTTACTTGTTTCAGGTAGCTGTGAGCTTACAGGGAGTCACTAGTGGGGTCCTACTGTACATTTTTACATTCGGTATGTTCGTTCCGTGGGGAAACTCCATGGTAAGTTAACAATTTACTTAACAGAATCTAATGTAAACCGTGAAAATTACAATCAATAAATAATAATTATAAATATTGATAATTATCATAAATCAGAGAACTAGTGAATTAGTAATTATTAAATCGCTTATTCTTCTAGAACATATTTGACATAAATAAGCTACCGTGATGAAATTACTCAGATATAATAATATAAAGTGAATTACTTGATTTTATTAAAGAGAATCTACAAAAATATTAAGGATCTGTAACATGAATGATCACGTTGATTTCATTTTTCAATGATTCACAGATTCTATTTAGATAAAGCTGGAAATATGGGCCGGCCAATATTTTTCTGTATGTAAATGTATATATTCAAATTTACATTTTGATATAACAACTTCGTATTCATTATGTTTTTGGGCATAAATATTTGGATAAAATAGATAAAGGAGAAAACTGAAGTACTTGAATCAAATTATTCACTCACTACACTCTGTATCCTATTTGCACAATTATCTTTCTTTTTTATAGTGACCATTAAATAAGTGGATTATTCGCTAAGCCATTGACTCTAGAAAATTCTCTAGAAGGCCAGATCCTGAATTCAAGGTATAGCTCAAAAATGTAAGCCATCTGGGTTCAGTGGAGATTTACATGGAAAGCCTTGTTCCTCCCGAGAGAAGAAGAGCGGGGATTCTGCTAAGACGTGAAGCGATGAAGAGATTAGACTGTAGACTGGCTTGGGTGTGCCTGCAAGATGGAGACCGAAGGCCATTCCTGCAATGTCCGAAGGGTAGAAACGCGAGGTCATATTCCAAGTGCCACCCCCACAACCCTAAGACAGCGGAGAGAGAGATTCTGCAGGTAAGATTGGTTGCTGATGAAGAAGTTAGGTTCTTCCTACAGGGGTGTGCCTACAGGGTGAAGACCACGAATGTGTGAAGGCCATCTTATACTCGGACGCTCAGTGTCAGATGTCCTCTGCCTGTAGAATTGTTTTTATATGAGGTCTTCTATTTTATTTGAATATAAAGTAAAAAAATAAAAGAAATTTCAGATAGGAGAAAGAAGAATTTTGTATTCATATTACTATTTTATTTTTAGCTTAACCAAGTATTTGCATTTTATTTTACTATTGTTAAAACATAAAATTATTCTTTGTGTTTTAATTATTTTATTCCAATTTGCTTTTACTAGCCACCGGACTCCTTGCAATTAAAATCTTTTATTTTGAAAATTAAAGAATTTATCAATAATTATATATCTTCACACACACACACTTAACTACTGAGAGACTGTAAAAACAAACGAACCATACATAAACGAAACCATCAATACCTGTTATTGGCAAAATGACTTCTATTTCTATCTATTTATGCAGTTATCTGCATCTCATACGGAATTAACTTATGTATCCATAGATATCAGGACCATATCTGATTATAGTTTCGTTAGTTGGGATAAGCTACTTCTATTTGCCCCTTCTCTGTGACAGGGTGTCAAGTGCGGGACGATCGCTGGCCTCTTATCCACATCGGTGCTCGTCATCGGAAGCCAGTATTACCTTCTGAACGGGCAGATGTACTTCGCCAGTAAGAGAATAAGTGTGGCCAACTGCACCGATCCCGTGCCTATAATCAGCGAGTAAGTGTAGATCCATACTTCTGTGACAGTACTGCCCAAATGGCTGGTTCCCTAACACTAGATGTGTTACCTTAACCATTCATGAACCCCTTAGGACAGAAGGTCAATTGCATTTCACTTCAAACTAAATCTTGACCAACGATAGCTTAACTTATATACTCAAATATATCAATAAAAAGTCCCAACAATAAAAATAAATTCAGTTCTTCTTTTAAAAAAATGTCGTTTTTTGCCGAGCTGGATTCTCCATTCAGCCCTAAAGAAATAATCCCCAAAAAAAGTAAATATTCCATATGGCCAAAAATACCATCATACCTTCTATTATCCGTCTTATATTATACCTTCTATTCTGTGGGTTGGTCGGATGTGTCAGGTATAAGAGTCATTTAGCTGTAATGGTCGCTTTGTCGGTGATAAGGTCTGTCAACGCGGACACTGACCCTTATAACTCTGGCGTTGATAGACCTTATCGCCGACAAAGCGACCATTACAGCTAAACGACTCTTATACCAACACATCCTATCAACCCACAGAATACAAACGCAGTTGAATACAGACAGTGACAGTGAACACATGTATTCGGCCAAGAAGATGGACATGTCCGAAAGCGCTCGCCAACGGAGGAGAGGGTTTGCAGAAACCAATGAAGACGGATAATAGAAGGTATGATAGTTCTATATTCATTGGTAGTGAAAATAACCTTTTAGATTATACATTTTGTTGTTAATTATGAACCTTTACAAATATATTTAGCTGAGAGGAAAATAATTTGTTAAGTACTCCAAAATAAATTATTTTCTTAAATTTATGGAATAGAAAATTTTTAATTTATTTTAATTAATTTTTTTTAGCTCTATTGATGAGAGTTAAGTCAAAAACTATGAAAGCAAAAAGGTAGATTTCGACACATTTTTGGGAAGAAATAAATCCAAAAAATATAATCCGAGATTAGAGGAAAATAAAAGGATATTATTTAATTAAAAAAAAAATACAAGTGGCTTAGCTATAACAATGTCCACGTTATAGATGTAACGTTTTTAAAATTTTAACCCTTGATTTAACAACCCTAGAGTAATTTAAACAAGTCTCTTTGAAATTAGATACTTTGCAAATATGAAACCAATCTAAATTATGAAGTTTATTATTAATCTTCAAATTTTGATCAATAACGGACTAATTTATAATTTCTTATGAAAAACTGCTAATATTGGATTTAAAAATGGAAATTAATACTTTTCAGTTCAGTTAATTCCCACTCCTATTGATAATATTTCGTACACTGATGAAGCTTGTTTTTGTTTTGCTTTTAAAAGTACTTTTATTTGTTTTTAAAGGGTTTTCATTGGAAATGTTCAAACCACAACAGTATCCATTAGAGTCTGCTTTATCCCTGATAGATATACAGATTTTAAATATAGTGGGCGATTTCAAAAAATAAACGTGCTGTGAAAGTAAAACTTAACTATTGTTCAAATGGAGAATTTTATTGACCGTAGATATTATTATTAGATGATTTTAGTTGGGGTTCGGTCAAGGTAGATCCAGAGTCATAGAAGTGTGAACTTAGGGACACATAGACAGCCCTGAAGATGGCTTACAATGTAAGCCGAAATGTTGGCTGATAATCTTTTAAAAAAATACACTTTTTTGGATCTACCTTGACCGAACCTTAACGAAAATCATCTAATGATAAGGATGAATTTTGCTATAGGTGGCCATAACATAATGATTGTGACTGTTGCTTATAACAGATACCCAGTGGCTTCCCTTTTGCTCCGATCATCCAATATCAGCCTCATACACTCTATAATATTCCTTGATACAAATCCGAGGGGAGAGAGCCCAACATTGAAAAAGTTTTTTAAATGGGAAGGTAGATCAGTTTTATTAAAAGCTGCCATTTTGAATCCGTCGCTAAAAAACCGTTTTTTAAAGTTATCAGAATTAGGTAAAGAATCTAAAGGGTTATTATTATTTCTACCACCAAACGCAAACGAACAGACGACGCACAAACCAGCAACAACGCAAAAAGACAGAAGACAGCATAATCCATAGGTAAACAAATACATTTACAAAAAAACTTTCGAAACACTTAGAACACCTCAACAAAGGGGATTACAACTAATCCCTACCTCAACTTATACCTGGAATAATGGACGATGACCCTCATAACTCGCACATGCGACAGACCTGATCGCCGACAAAAGTGACCCCTACAGCTACCTGACACAACTAACACACAGAAAAACACAGTTGAATACGGACCGTGACAGTGAACGTATGTATTCGGCCAGAAGATGGACAGTGTC
>KZ812660.1:18124-30191 GCA_000696205.2 Oncopeltus fasciatus | reverse complement strand
CGCACGCACGCACGCACGCACGCACGCACGCACGCACGCACACACACACACACACACACACACACGCACGCACGCACGCACGCACGCACGCACGCACGCACACACACACACACACACACACAAGAAAAAGTCGTACTATTATATTTGTAACGGCTACAATGATATTCGTCTAGAACATCAACTCTGACACACAGTGTAAGTAAACACACACACACACACACGCACAATCACGCATGCACGCACACATGTCTCTCCAAATAAATTTCCAGTAGTCTCGTCAGGGTAAGAACATAAATTTCGAGATTATCTTACGAGAAATGTGATGAAATGAGTAAATAATAGTTTATATATACTTATAAACATTTATACATAATCTTATGTACAAATGTTTTCTTTCTCCTCAAATGAGGATCTGACTAAATCTAATATAAAGTTAAGGCCGCTTTTTAATGGCTATATAAGAAAAACTTTTAAGGTTTTCATTATTTTTCATAGACCCCAATTTTACCTAGGAATTTATCTCACTAAGCCAAGTATAAAATATAATATATATACTTATAAACATTTAAATACAATCTTATGTGAAAATGTTTTCTTTCTCCTCAAATGAGGATCTGACTAAATTTAATATAAAGTTAAGGATACGTAAAAAATTAAATTACAAAAGTTAAACATAGTTAGCATAAAGGAAAATTCATTTTAATGATGTTTTATTTATTGTTATTCAGCTCATATCCTATTATTATTAAATTACATAGTATAAAGGGCATACTAATTTTATGATGCAAAAGCATTTTATTAATAATTTCTATCCAACGTATTCAATCCTTCCAATCCAAAATCCTAAGAGTTATTGCAAATGCTCCATACTACGTCTCGAACTCTACCCTACATCAAGATTATAATATCCCATTCGTCCAAGACTTCATCTCCACTCGCTTCACGCTCCTCCACTGTAAACTCCAATTTCACCCTAATCCATATGCCCTGTCCCTGTCATCGGACTCCAACCCCTATGATCCACCCCGACGACTAAAACAAAGATGGCCTCGTCATCACCTGGGGACATAATCTGTAAATAATTTGAGAGTGGTGTCGTAGGTCACCTTCTCTCCTCATGTGATTGACATTGTGTCATTTTTTTTCTCTAATTCATTGTGGTGATCAAATTACAAAATGTTTTAATGTAACAGAATGTAATAAATAAATAAAAGTTAAAAAATTAATAATTTCCCTTATATCATTTTCTCCAGCCTTCATTTAATTACTTCTAGACTTATTCGAGTGTGATTTCGCCTCCTTCAGATAAAGGGTGACCTAGAAAGCAGAATGTTTTGTATTGCTCTATTGAGATTAGTGACAAAAAGCAGACTGCGTGCATTGCAGTCGACTCAAACACTTCAGTGGAGATGGGACCTTCAGTAGGAGAGAAAGAAGGTACGAGAACCCAACCACACTCCGGCCTGATGGAAAACGTTATGAATTCGTCAGGGCGTGCACTGAATGGCATTACGTATTCCCGTTGACGGCGAGCTGTTAAGCGGGTGTCGCACTGGTGCAGTTTTGCAGCGAGCGGCGTTGTGTGTGTACCGGCTTTGAATAATGCAAATAAGGGAAGAATTGGGACAGCTGTCCGAATATCAAGGGCGCTTGTTAGCTCCCGTCGTTCTGATTCGTCCCCCTACCGTTGGAATCACAACATTTCCATTGGAGCCGTCCGACATCTCTAATGGCGACTGCAAACTTTACCTTCGTGTGCATCGCCACCCCAAATATTTGCCTGCTTCGGCGTTAACACTGCGAATATCAATCATACTCAAGCATCGACTGTCTCTCTCTACTTTACAATGGACTTCCCGAGCCCAATTATTACTCGATTCGGTTTTAATTATTTGAACTTTTTAGGAACGAAAGATACCCTTAACGTTGTTCAGGTTAGTTATTGGATGTTGGGCAGTCAGATGTAACCTCATTACAACCTTTCTTCTTCAGCAAAGACGACCTCCTATCTCCTTTGTTTAAATTTTGATTATAATTGATTTGAAAATATTTTTGACTACCTTTCAAAGATAATTAATTTTTGAGCTATATAACTTTTCGTGCAGTAGAACGATATTTATATTCTACACATTGAATTACATAAATAAAATACTTTTCATTATATCTCTAATTGTCTTCTTTATTAAAAAATGGAAATGCAAACACACACGCACACACACACACACACACACACACACACACACACACACACACACACACACACACNAAGCATTCACGACTATTTCCTACTGAAGATGCAATCCTTTCTGTCTTCCTTAAAAAAAAATGTAATAAAAAAAAAGACTAGGACTTCTACCTTATAAAAACCGCGTAAGTGGATAGTAGTTATTGGTCATCGAAGGTGACACAACTTATATCAGTGAGCAACTTATATCAGTTTAAGTGAGCTACACACACACACACACACACACACACTCACACACACACGTTAATCTTGGTTGGAAAACCATGAAGTATTAAATATTTTATTCGTTTAGGGGCTGTGAATTGAAGATAATATTTGAAAACTTCAGGGTAGGAGAAAGGAGATATAGACAAGGAGTGAAAAGAAAAGAAAAAAAAAAAAGTAGTGAAGAAATATCGGGATGAAACGAATATCGGCTTTGTCCGTAAAGCAGACGTGAATAAATAAAAAGGTATCGTTGGCTTAGGAGGAAGAAGGGGTGAGAGGGTGAGGGAGTGAGGAGTGAGGGAGAAGGAAGAAGGGTAGATCGGGTCAATAGGGTGGAGGGGGCTGATCCTCGACTATCCCTAGGAGAGCTGCCGGTCACTAAATAATGCAAATAGTCAGTAAGTGTAAGATAGTATTGCAGCGATGGAGGAATACTAACCAGCTCATTTAGGGCAGGCCCTAACTCCTCGCGTATAATGCTGAAAGTATCGGCAGGTATCGGCGGCCCTTGTCGGCCTTCAGCCCTACACTGTGCTACGGTCGTCAAAAAATCTTCTATGTCAATCTTTCATTTCAAAATAAAAGCTTGTTCTGAGCCATGGATGTTTAGAAAGGTGTGACAACCTGTAGATAGCCCTTCCCTCCATGACCTTAGTGGTCGAAAGGTAGGCTAACCCTGAAAAATCTTATGTGTGCCATTCACTTGGCTTCCTCTGAGGTTTCGGTCAGGCAGGTCATAAAGAACGGGTTTCAAAATACAAGATAATTCCTTTCTTAATTTTAATAATTTTAATTGCATAATGTTTAAGAAATGAAACGAATATGGAAAAATTTATTTAAGAATGTAATTTTGAGTATTGGACGGGGCCAATTCAGTACTCAATTGAAATCGGATAAGGGAAAGGAGTATTTTATAGAAAGATTATAATTTATAGTCGTAAGGTAAGGTAGCTAAGGTGTAGCTAAGCTAAGCTATGGCTATGGTAGCTAAGGAGTAGCTAGGTAGCTAAGGTTACCTAAGCTAAGCTAAGGGAGCTTAGGTAGCTAAGGTTAGCTCAGGTAGCTAAGGTGGCTAAGGAGTAACTAAGTAATCTAAGCTAAGGTGTAGCTAAGCAGCTAAGGTTAGCTAAGCTAAGCTAAGGTAGCTAAGGTTAGCTAAGCTAAGCTAAGGTAGCTAAGGTTAGCTAAGGTGTTAGCTAAGCTAAGCTAAGGTAGCTAAGGTGTAGCTAAGGTAGCTAAGGTCACTCCTTAGCCTTAGCTACTCCTTAGCGTATTTCAATACGAAAATACTGATAGAATATGAAAAATGTAAAGCAACTGTTTAAATTCAATAACATTTATACATGAAACATTTGTTAAGGACTATTTTTACGAATATCTCAGAAAGGTGATCGTTGCCTTTAATATATTTTCCTGGACATTCTTAAGTGTTGCATGGAGGTCATACCTTCTACTCTCATTGTTCATTTTGGCTTGTAAATTCAATTTTTTCATTTATTATAATATATCATTATGCAACTCCTAAATGACGAATTCTTTTTTCCCCTCGACCAATTTCAAACTAACTTACTTTTAAAAACACTTTTGCAGCCGCCCCCCTCTACCGCCTCTCGAGGAGGGTAGAAAACGAGGACCGAGGGGGTTGAAGGTACAATCTTTCTCTGAAATTAACCCTCGGCCGTGGAGTACCGTTGAAGGGCAGGGAGGGACTCGAACCTACGTGACCCGCATGTCCCTCGGAGGCTGCCCGTCTGTCAGCACTAACAGACTCAGCCCTTTAGACGGGCGGAATCCCAGCCGCCCGCAATACTAAATAGCCAGTCGGCCCGACCCACGGTCAACACCTACCCTTGAGTCAGACACGAAATCATTCACAGAGGGGGTTTAATTTCACTTACCCCTAAAAATATTCCTTTTTCCAAGGCGGAGGTGATTAATAACTAGAATAAGGAGTGATACATGAAACACAGGAAAAATCTTCTTTGTAACTTCTGGATTTGCCGCATTAAAATGGAACTTTCAGTTTAAATGTCTTCTGACATTAATTATATTCGGTACCGTATTTCTGTGTATCCTGAAGTAGCATGGATTTCAGAACTAACTATTATTTGAAGTAAAATTTTTACAAGCTTCTTAATGACCATTTTATTAGCTGTAACCTCAAAAAAAAAAACTAGCAACTTAGCAACCAGTACTAATTAGTCATAGGTAAATGTAAAATACATTAAACAAATTTTTGCCAACATTTCGGCAATATTTATTTACATCACCAGGGCCAGCTTACAACAAAATAATGCAATAGTAAAAGACATTTAAATCATAGTCAAATAATCATACATAAATAAATATGAACTTACAAAAATCACTTTAAAAACTGTCAGACTATAAAAAAATTAACATTAGTAAAAAATTAAAAGGCAATGGAGAGTTTTTTAACCGTAGATATTATTATTATATTTTTTGTTGAGCTTCGATCAAAGTAGATCACAAAAAATACAAATAATAAAAAAAATGTGTATTTTTTAATTTTTCTGCCAACGTTTTGGCTTACATTGATAGCCATCTTCATGGCTGTTGAAATACAATGTCATAAGAATAAAAATAAAAAATGAAATGATTTACATTATTATAATATAGAATTGCCATAACTAAATGTAATGTGATATCAAAAGTATTAATGTAGTAAACTATGTAGAAAAATTCAAATTGCAAAAAACAAAATATTAAAAAATGTAATCAACCACACCTAGCTCATGAAGGCGAGAGGGGACGTCGTGTCCCTAAGACCACATTTTCATGTCTGAGAGGAAAGGTTTTGAATACAAAATTTTTTTTGAGGACACCGAGGATGGTGGAAGGGTTTGGGGGGGGGNAAAAAATCTAATAATAATAAATAATGTCTTTAGCATTTATTTTTCTGTAAAAGTTAATAATTTAAATATGTAACGGAGTTGACGGACTATACTGCCACTCAAGGTACTGAGTCAAAACTACTTATCAGTGACCTGAGGTGTGCTTCTTACTCCAGTCACTTACAGACTCGTTCTCCTCACCTTCTTCTTCGCCGGGGACATATCACAGCGAAATAACTCTCACTTGTATATTCCACGTCTATTTTGTTAAATAGTGAAATTTTTGTCTCATATTCTGTGCACAGCCTCTATAATTTTTTTTTCCCATTATTAATCACTTTTGCCACTCACTACTTCTTTATTGTCAAAATTCATAGCGTGATTTTTCTTAGCAAACTTAATCCGCTAAGTCTGGATACTAATTTTTAGTTGGAGCAACCGTTTTGCCTTATAGTAAAAACAGTATGACATATAGTTTCTCTTATAATAATTACGTTTCAAAGAACTCTCAATCCGCTAATGCCATAGGGCCCAAGGTGCATGTAAATAGGTGTATATGATTTCCATCGTTTTCGAACTGAAACATTTCACGGAGCCTAAGAAAATGAGTTGTACAGTTTGAACAAAACCGGAGAAGAGGTAAAGTAGGACATATACTGAAATATACGCATGTTTCTGATTAGTTCAAGTTTTCATTTCATGTTTGCGAATACCAAAGTGAACAAATGTTTCAATATTCGCAGAACAAAATGAAGGGTTATTCTCGGTTAAGGAAAAAAAGAATGGAAATTTTGCTCATACATTAATCAGTGAATGTCAACATTTTGAATTTAGGATTTCCATATGTATTTTTATTCATATTTAAGGTTCAATTATTAATATCATATCATGGTGAGCATACAAAAATAAATAAAAAAGGATGTGGGGATCTTCTCTATCTGGTGGAGAGTATTTTATTGAAACAGTGTGAGGAGAAGTCGATCTGGTGATAGTGAGTTTATTTTAATTTAAAAAAATTTTTTTTTTTTTTAAATGGCGTGTCTACCTTTGGTCATTAACGCCAGGGAGATATTTTTAGAAGCAGAAAGATATTTTCAAGAAGAAGGATTTCTTAGCAACAGGTCATGGAGAGGTATAATGAGTTGTTGACGCGAATAGTTATTATGTAGATGGACATAGTTATTTCTTTGTGCTTGGAAACTATGAAATTTATAAGATGGATAGTTTTCGGACCCTGCAAAGCCCAGATCGCATGATTTAAATTAAGAAAATTTAACATTCTTATTGTTTAAAAAAAAAATAATAGTAAAATTATTGCAAGTGTTTCCTCGAGATATATTTCTTAGGTATAATATTATTCTTTATTGAAGAAACTTATGCGGGGAATATTTTCAATGCTTTTATGCCAAAGTATGCTTTATCTAATATAATATTTCTTGGTATAACCAAATGGAGCCATTAAGCTGCATCTGATTTGTGTTAAGCTCAAGACTAAATTTACTGAACTTTGAGTGCTATATAAAAATGGAAAACTGTTCAGGTGCTAAGATCCCCTTTTACCTTTTATTTGCTACTTTACACTTAATTATAATTTCCAGCATTTTTTTTGTGTGTGTGAAGCATTACTTAATATAGCGCCAGTTCTACTGGAAAAAAAAAAAAACTATCAGCTAATGTTCTGAAAAGTAGATAATTGAATTTTTAATGGACGAAGGGCTTCGGAGAGCACTCACTCCCACCTCAAATCCAGTCATTAATTTCAGATAGTCTTAATGAACTCTCCAATCAAGCCTCATTGGACGGGGTATAAATAACATTTTAAAACTCATTCCTGTGAATTACATGGAAAGAATATTACGCTTATCTGTGTGCGATGTCGCGAAATTTCATTTTTCCACAGCAGCTAATTTATAGAATTTACAATCGAACGGCATTTGACATCTGTTACACTTGGACAAGGACTCTTTCTTCATACCTTTAAGCGATATACTTACCTAATTTATTTTTTGGAATTTGCTTTTCTGAAGTTATGGAGAACCTGCATGATGATTAATATTTTCAAAAACATGTCTGATGAGCACTAAATGAAACAAGTGAAAAAAATTGTCCCGATCTAAGAGGAATGTCAGTAATATAAAAAATTAAAAAAAAAACTAAACACATTATTTTAAAAAGAAACGAACAGGAAGCCTGAAAAAAAAATCTTACTAACTCAGCTGGGAATCGAACACTGTTCCCCTACTTTCCGGATTCGATTCCCGACTTTTTTCTGGCTCCCTGTGCATTTCTTGTAAATATCAGCGTGGAATTACATACCACAATTAATTTAATATTTTCATTATTTTAATTCTCTCAACCAGCGTTTGTATTAGTATAATAAAAGACCATAGTTTTTAAATTGAATATCTAATTTATTATATATGTTAGAAACTATAGGAAATACTGCTATTATTTTTTGTAGTTTTGAACATAAAAAATAAATTAGATGTCCCATTTTAAAATATTAGTCTTTGATAATACTCCCCTTGATTTTATAAAAACGATTAAATGCAGCTCCTTCGTAATTATGTTTAATTTCGATTCTTTATGTGTTTATTGTTTCAAAAAATAGTTGACGCTCTTGCGGTAAATTCAACTGAGTTAGTTCAGTTATACTCTTGTACATTTTATTAAACTAAAGTGTTTTGTGCAATTAATGAGAGGGAATAGAATAAAAAAATCTATCTGTCCCGGTCAGGAATCGAACCTGGATCTCCTGCTATCCGGGCTGGTGCACTTATCAGTTGTGCTACCAGGACGCGCTAGTTATCTCATTCTTTTTATTCTATTCCCTCTCATTAATTGTTTAAAATTTACGTGGGATAAAATACCACAACCAAATAAAATATTTATAAAGTGTTTTGTTTTTGTATTTCCCGTCATATATTTAAAATCTTGAAATCATTGCAAAATCTCAAATGGGTTCTACCATGGGTGTACGTTGGGTTCTACAAATGGGTTAACGTTCTAGTTAATCCCACTAAAACACACACACACACACACACACACACACACACACACACACACACACACACACACACACACACACACACACACACACACACACACACACACACACACACACACACACACACACACACACACACACACACACACACACACACACACACACACACACACACACNACACACACACACACACACACACACACACACACACACACACACACATACCGATGTCATTATTTTGTGACTTCTACTTGGTAAAAATGGAGAAAATATATGAAGTATTTCTCATTATTAATTATTCCGATTTCGGAAAGAATAGTATATATATATATTGATTTTTTGTGAAAATCACTGGCTTAACAATAAGTGGTTATAGAGTTTTCTTCTTTTATTTTTGACTAAAATTATCCTTTGATCATTGAAAAGGCACTTGCTTTGATAACGAATGGGACACAAAGGCATCGAAGAGGAGGAAGGCTCTCTTCAGAATATTAATTTTGTTAATGAGTTTTTCCCGCGCAACTTATCTGTTAAAGAACTGCAAAAGAAGAGTATGTAGTTTGGTTTTTTGTTAATAATTATTTTGATTATAGTTATGACAATGTTTAAAATATTTAAATGTTTCGCATGCCTATAATCAGAGCAAAAAATTATAATAGTCATTTGTCAATCAAAGTAAACTTCAAGTTGAGGTTATAAAGCACTTTTTACATATTCATAAAATAATTATCACTTTACCTACTGGCTTCATACTTAGCGCCGTGTGTGCAAAATACAACCAGAAAAAAAAAGTCGTGTGTCTGCTTTCAATAATTTTAAATTTAAAACCCGTATGACTCTGTCGAGAGCAAAAAAATTTCACTTTCTGTGAATGATTAAAAATGTTCAGCTGTTCACAATTGTCATTAATTGTCATTGCTTTTTTTCTATCTGGATTCCATGTTCATGACTGGATTATAAGATCCACGGACGAGGATTTCTTAGTCCGATCTAAGGTGACTCATTTATGTCATGAGCATGGGATCCAGGTGACGCGACGTGATGATTCCCTTGAAAATGGCTTACAATGTAAGCCCAAATGTCGGCAGTTAACTATTAAATGGACATTTTTTTAAAATTTTATTTTTAGATATATCTTGTCCTAACTCCAACAACAGACATCTACTAATAATCTCTAAAATGTCAAAAACTGTCCATTTGAAAATGTAGTATTTTTTAAATTTAAAATTAATTAAAAAATGTATTACAAAAAACTTTTTTTTTTAGTTTATTAATGTATGAAAAAACGAATAAAATGATAAAATGAAACAAAACATTCTAAATGAAAAGTATATATGTTGATGCAGGTAGTTGCTGTTACTTATACTACCGTGTGACCTGACCATATGAGTCAATCCCTCTTGAATATAACCTATATATGTACCATACTGCCACTAGCTGCATATGATATAGATATGCTTCTTGGCTGTCTAGAGCAGGGAGAGCTGTCGTGAGGTTGCTCAAACTAGGCTATTCCACAAGAGGTAACAGTACAGTTGAACAAGACAGTCAGCTGGTGATTTATGCAATATGCGCAACACGGTGAGCCGTACATGAGTGTAATGCTAAAACTATGCACTATATATTATTTAAATTGTATTTTTTTTTAAAATGACTTTCCACTGTTACAGATATTTTCATCTGAAAACCTATTTCTATTATGTAATTAATGTTATTGATAAAAAAAATATTATTTCTCTAATTAGTTGTTATTTTAAACATTCTATTTGGGCTATCATACCTTCTATTCTCAGTCTTCATTGGTTTCTGCAAACCACCTTCTGTTGGCGAGCGCTTTCGGACATTGTCCATCTTCTTGGCCGAATACATGTGTTCACTGTCACTGTCTGTNTTGGGCTACTCATCATGAGATCATGTGATCTCCAGCAAATAAGGATTACTATAGAGATTATTTAGAAAAGAAAAAAAGAAAAAAAAGAATAAATAAATAACAAATAACAAATAAAATAAAATAAAAATAAATTAAAAATAACAGGCGCTGATAACCATAGTCGTTGAGCGCCTCTAAACCACAAACAACAACAACAACTTATACTACCGTGTGACCTGACCATATGAGTCAATGGCTCTGGAATATAACCTATATATGTACCATACTGCCACTAGCTGCATATGATATAGATATGCTACTTGGCTGTCCAGAGCAGGGAGAGCTGTCGTGAGGTTGCTCACACTAGGCTATTCCACAAGAGGTAACGGTACAGATAAACAAGACAATCAGCTGGTGATTTATGCAATATGTGCATCACGGTGAGCCCTACATGAGTGTAATGCTAAAACTATGCACTATATATTATTTAAATTGTATTCTTTTAAAAAAAAAGACTTTCCACTGTTCCAGACATTTTCATCTGAAAACCTATTTCTATTATGTTATGAATGACATTGATAAAAAAATATTATTTCACTAATTAGTTGTTATTTTAAACATTCTATTGGGGCTATCATACCTTCTATTATCCGTCTTCATTGGTTTCTGCAAACCACCTTCTGTTGGCGAGCGCTTTCGGACATTGTCCATCTTCTTGGCCGAATACATGTGTTCACTGTCACTGTCTGTANAATAATAAAATATATATTTTTTATTATCTGCCAAAGTTTCTGCTTACATTGTAGCTAGCGAGAGGGGACGTGTTATTGCGTGGATCAAAACTTCATGACTGAGAGATCCCTAAAGATGGCTTAGAATGATAGCCGAAACTTTGGCAAAATATAAATTTTTTTTTTAAATTGAATTTTTTTTAATCAACCTTGACCGAAACTAAATAAATTCTATACTAATTTATTTAAATTATTGTATGAAAAAAATGTATTAACAGCAGAAGAACTGCATGGAAGCACAGATGAAATGTTAAATGAGATCAAAGTCCAGACTTAAGATGCCACTCACCAAACTCTTTATAAAATTATTGCAGTAACATAGTACATAGTGATGAAAAATAAAATTTAAAAACAACGAAAAATATTGTTCAGAGATATTTACTAAGAACTTTTTTAAAATGTTTATTATGGTTATTAAAGTCTATTAACTTTAAAAAAAAAAAGTTTTAACCATTAAGTACTAGTCACACAGAAACTGCGTCTAATAAACGGATTTTCCGTGTCAATTATTAACATTAAAGGTGATCAGAAAAATAAGAGAAATATTAAGACAAATTTTATGTTATAAGAAGAAAAATTATAATGAATGAGATACTAAAGTCTGAATAAATGGGAACATCCACATTTGTTAATTACATTTTACGATACATTCACAGATACGCATTTATATACTCGTAAATTTGGAGAATGAAATTGTTAGTAAATTAATTTTTCTTCTTAATGAGTCTCATTATAGAGTATTTTATTGTTTTTTTATATTTACAATAGCTCATCCAATCAAATAAGTCCCAAGACATTAAAAATCATCTTGGCCACTAAACAATATTGTTGGACCCTCGTGAAGTTTAGTTAAGTGAATTTAGTGAAAAGGGCGAAAACATCGGCCGTTTGCAATAGAATTTATATATTTTCCCGCTTTAATTTGGCGAAAATCCCTGATTTTAGTATATTAAAATTAATGATTGAGCAATTCAATTTCATCACATTAATCCTATTATCTAACTTTAAATTATATAAATACATTGTTAAACTGATTTAATAGACATTTTGGCACAAATTCCTTGTATCACTATATATATGTAGAAAATCGAAGG
>JHQO02131085.1:0-14528 GCA_000696205.2 Oncopeltus fasciatus | reverse complement strand
TCTCTCTCACACTCTCTCTCTCTCTCTCACTCTCTCTCTCTCCCCACACACACACACACACACACGCGCAAGCGCATGTAAATAATCCTGAGATAAGACTGAGCATATGTTATTATTTCATGCTAATCATGCACCACTGTAGACCAAACACATTATTATTATTATCACTGTATGTGTGTGTGCACACGTATTTGTGGAATAATCATTTTAATTCTTAAAAAAATATAATGAATGCAGACTACCCCACAAGACCTAAACATTTAACGACATTTCATAGCTCAGAGACAAAAGTGACTAAATATTTTTACAATATGAATATCCAAAATGGATAAGCAACTACAGATTTTCAAGATAATAGATGTAATGACTTAATAAATTTACCTTTTCTATCCAAGTTTCTCCCATATACTGTGAGGAAGCATGAAAATACAAAATTTATTAATAAAAGTGATTTTTTTTTTTTTTTGTATAAAAATTAATTTAATTTAGTTGGCCATAAATCCCTACTGGGGTTACTAGTTTTTTTATTATTTTTTTTTATTTGCGAGGGGGGGGGGGTTACATTTATCATTCATAAAGTAAAATTAATTAACTTTAAAAACTGGTGAACAAATAAATCTTCCAGCCTTTCTTCTTTGGTAATCTTTTTTCAAAGCTATCTGGGTAATATAAACATGGGTAATAATTTACAACCCCTTCAATCAATCTATGTTTTAAATGTTAATTATGTATCTTTAAAATAAAATAAACTTTTCAGAGATAAAACAAAGGTTCATCCCTCAGTATACCTAATCTCAAAATAGATGGATTCATGTGAGCATTAAATATATAGATTTCAGTTGATTTCTGAAGCACACCCTTATTAATAGACTTTTAAACATTATATGACAGATAAATTTATAAAAGTAAAAAAANTGAGGACAGCAATTGATAATCCGACTAGAGACTTGACTTCTTCTATGGATTCCGACCAAATCTTAGATAAATCTAATCCACATTTAAAATCGCATTTAGTGACAAATAATTAAGTGCAATGTACCGACAATTCTTAATCATACTTCACTGCAAACATTGCAGGGTAGTACAGAAATGACTCCCATGTTATGCATCCAGTAAATGACTTCAATGTGCTTTGTGTGATTTACACATTGATGACTCATTTCATTCACACATTAAGCCCACGTTAAAAACATACTTCTCAACTTGATTCTAAATAACTTAAAGGCGGCTTAAATAAACACCATAAGATTAAAGAAAGCAACCGAAATGATTAAACGTTTCTCATAAAAATTTACTGACTAAAGGCTTCTGAAATTAACTGAAAGAAAATGATTAAATTAAATATTTAGTCATTAAATTTGTGTTTAAATACTGAATTAATGTATAAAATTTCAGATTGACAAAAAATTCTAAAAATGTTTTACAGAGAGGATTTTTTTATTATTTTTATGGCATCTCAACTACCAGGATCATTAATGCCTTTAACTGCAACAACGGTCGACAATAGGAGGAAGATAGTTTAATGTTTAGATGTCTGGAAGAGAACAGTCGAAAGTCACCTATGAAAGAGGAGGCCAGAACAGGCCATGCCCCGGCAAGAGGCGGCCCGCAACACATAGCCTCCAAACTAGTCTCATATAATTGTTTACATTATATAAAGTTATAATCATATATAGTGTTATAATTATATCATACCCGTGTAAACAAGGGGATATCATATAATATCCCCTTGTTTACAGGGTGTTCTGCCTAAGTCCTTAGTGAATTTTCTGACCTGTGGGCTGAGGGCGGGCATGGTGGGACCAGGCCATTCAAACCCTCGACGTCAACAACAAAGATGAATTAATACACAAAAGCTGCAATAGCGTTTTTTGTGAAAGTTCAAAAAGTGGCACCAACAATATTTTATAGCTCAAAATCTCATTTTATATATTTCAATATAGATTTTAAGTCCATATAATAACATATAGTAAACAAGCCATAACCATAAAAGTATTAAATTACCTTGTTCTGAACGGGATTTTATGCCAAGAAGTCTCGAAGAAAGTTTCCATGAGCGCATGCATTCTCTACTATGATCAGATCAATATTGATATCGCCGTGGTGAAGCTCCACGCTCAAATTAGTGTTATGTAAGCTTTCCATTGATCAGGAACTTGAGATAACTCAACAGCCTACGCGGGACGAAAATAAATATTATATCAAGTTCATTACCTCATATATTCTATTTAATTAATTCTACTAACTTTGTAAAATAATATTTTATTAATAAAAAAAAGTCATAACTGTAAGTACTGCTAACAAATTTTATAATATAAATTCACACTTTACAAAAATATATATTTTCTTTTTAGAATACACTCCTTGTAATGGTTATTGTGCATCATTGTAATAAATTAAAAGCTTCCCATAATAATTTTACAAGAAAGTTGAATAAAATAAGAGATTTTGAAAACTAATCTATACCTCTTGTTCAGGTAGGTTTTCAGCTATAACTGCCTCATCACCAGAGCCTTCTCGTTTCTCCTTAATCCTTTGAATTCTATCTCTCTTTACATTTCCAGCAGAAACTAAAACTGATTTTAGGGCTCGCAATCCAAAATCATAATGAGATTGATTCGACAGCTGCTCATCACATAACCTAAAAGCAAAATTAGAATTTTACAAAATAACTAACTTCAAGATAGGAAAGATTAGTACATGGTACTAACCAACAATTGGCTGCATTAAAATCTATTGGATAATATATAAACAACCGATTTGATTGAATATGGATTTCCTAATGTAATAGTTTTTCTCCAAGTAAGGTAATCAGTTCTTCTTTCAACTAAATGTTTCTCCCTCAGATGATTTGCAATCAATAGACTGAAAAATCTCATCAATTCAGGGGAGTGATGGGGGGAGTGACACATTATCCATACCCACAGCTACACCAGTCATTCATGCTGACACTAGTACCACAGTAGGTGATATAAATGAGACAAACTTAAAATAATTATGGACTAAACTTCCTCAAATACAAATTAAAGAATATTGTCCAATATCTGCTCATTCCACCATTCTAAGAATTTTCCTGCTATGTACTGTATTACTAAGACGACAGGGGCGTAATAATCTTAGAGTTGATCGCCCCTAAACCCGATCCTACCTACTAAGATGACAGTAACCCAGATTTGTTTATGCAATCAAGCCAAATAGTAACATAAAAATGGAGGTATGCACAAAAAATATAAGACAACTATAACCAATATGATTACTCACTTGAAGAAGGGTACAATCTTCGAGGCAAGTTTTTCAGCTGATCTAAAACCTTGCGAAAACAACATAACTTCAGCAATAAGTTGTCTGTCAGGCTTGGTCATAGCCAATGATCTGAAGAGCTTCTTTAAATTGTCAGGCAAATTAGATCTACCAGCATATCCAGGGTTCATAGTTATAAATATAGCCATATCAGGAGATACTCGAACTTGTTTACCAACTAATTCAACACACAATGCTAGAAGAAAACAAGAAGGTAACAATAAATAATTAATAATAAGTAATTGATTATAATTCAATAATTTACACCAAAAAAATAAATGTTGAGTATTCATGTACTTCTCTTAATAACATTTCATTACTTAGAAACTTCATTCTATATTTTTATTAATCAATTTCAATATTACATCATACTGCCTTAAGCTACTAAATCCATTTCAGTAATAATCATAGACTTCAGAACTACATTTCCCAATCTAGAGAGATTGATAACTTTTAAAAAAAAGCATATAAATATTTTTATTTTAATTAAGTTACAAAATATTATTCTCAATCTTACTTTTTAAAAACAATTTATATGACATTATGAATTTTTTTTTTTAAATGGAAATTTAAAATAAATATTCAAATAACTTACTTGATCCTCCATTGTTGGATTCCTGGTGAAATTTCAAAGCTTCTTGAATTGTTTGGATTTGCTGTGATACAGCAGATAACATTCTCTCTTCCAGACGGTTGAACTCATCAAAACAACCCCAAGCTCCAACCTGAAGTAAAANAGCTTATGAAGGAAAATAAATCTGAAACTTGGGTTGAATAAGAGATTGTCTTTCTTATCTAAATTCTTTATTTATGACAGGTTTCGGTGCTTTCAGACCAACAATCAGCTTCTACAAGGACTAACAGACGCATTTAAATAAATCAGTATAGTATATATAAATAAAATTTATAACAAAAATAAATAAATACATATTTTTAACCATATTTAATAACTATATTAAAATAAATACAAATTGTTTAACAACATAATACTAATTATACCACAAGAATTATCAAATAGTAAACCCTATTTGCATAGAGCACGTATTATTAATATTAAGGAAGACACTTCCCCTCCCCCTACTCGCAGGCAGCCTGCGAGAAACGAAATTATTAAATGAAAAAAAGAAATTGGAGATCTGTGTCTCAAGTTTCAGAAAAAATTTCATTCTAATCTTCTTCATTTCGTGGCAGCGCAAGAAACAAATGGATGATGGGGTGAGGGGAAAGGGGGAGGAGAGGAGCAAGGTCCATATAACTAGTAGGTTTGTTTGAGAGTGCTCATCTAGTTACTAAGGGAAGATGTCTTCCTTATGACACTCTATTTAAGTAAGTTATACTATTTAATAATTATTGTGGTATAATTAGTATTATGTTGTTAAAGGAATTTTATTGTTACATTTAATAGAGTTATATTTAAGACTGTTAAAAAAGAGATATTAAATTAAAAATAAAAAGGTATATTAAATTAAATAAATATTTATTTATTTGTTTTTACTTTAAATATTTATTTATTTATTTAACTGTGTTTGTTAGGTATTTTAGAACCTGATGATGGTGTGAAAGAACAAAAACCAGTCATAAATAAAGAATTTAGACAGGAAAAACAATCTCATATTCAACTCAAGTTAAAGAAATTTCCTGTAACCTCTAAAAAAGCAGATTGAAAGCTGAATATTATAATAAATATAGTTTCTAATAAAAATATGCTTTAGTTAAACTATACATATAAAATTGGTATATGGGGCTCCGGCATAGCTGAGGGGTTCTGTTTTTAGCCCTGAAGAAGCCATCACATGATGTGCGAAAGCTCGGCAAATAAAACCAATTTGACACGGTCCAACCCGGAAGAAGAAACGGTAAATGAATATTATAGTTTTGAGATAAATATCCATCCTCAAACACTCTGTTGATAAAGTTACCTCATTTTTTGAGCAGCTAATATATTCTATTTTAAACGCATTTTTTAGTCTAAAAAATTAATGTTTTACAATCTTTTTTTTTTTTTTTTATTAGCATAAGAATAAATAAAACTGGAACAGAATTTTCTCAGAATTTTATGGAAAATTTAATTTAATAATGATAGTTGTTAAAAAATCAAGATTTTTTTAAAGCACACTTGGTCTTAAGTTTAAACTTTGTAACTTTCAAGATGGATAGCTCCCAAAACAAGAAAAATTTGAAAAAGAAAAGTTTATGGAGCATGAATTGCATTGATTTTTGAGTAGAATTTTTTTTTTAAAACTAAAATAATGATTTTTCTCTCAAATACTCTTTAACAGTTTGAATTTAAAATATAAAATAATAAAATGTCTGTCACACAGTAGATATGTAAACTAAGCAAATTAATCAGTTTCAAGTTTCATAGTTAAAGAATATTTGTGCTTGAGCTTTCATCTCATGTAATCACCACACTTAAAGAATATATTTTTTATCATTAAGCAAATAAATCTCGAGTTTCATTGCTCTAGACTAAATAATACGCCCACTGCAGGGAAAAGATTATTTGTACTCGCAAATGACATTTATTGTAATACAACAGTAATTTAACAGCAATATATTAAATTTCATTACCAAAAACTTTAAACTTCTATTATAAATGTTAATGACCAAATTTCAAGTAAGATCGTGGAAAATTTTAAAAATCTGACATGAGATTATACTTTTTCTATAAACAATATTTATTTAGATAGGCACCAATTATTATAATTATTATATGAAATATGGATATTTATTCATACAATTTTTCAGTAGCGACATATTATATAGTCTATGCCAACAAGTTGGTTGAAATTCCTATAACAACTAGAAATCGTAAAGAAATGAAAATCATTTTAGTAGAAAATTTGTTGGGGTTCGGTCAAGGTTGATCCAAAAGAAATATAATTTAAAAAAAAGCTATCACTAGATAGAGCCAAAAACATTTGGTTTAATTAAGTTCTTATTAAAAGTAAAATACATGGTACCCTTCATGGATGGGCTGAATATCATACTAATACTTGCATATTTAAGAAAAAGTTTAAAAACCAATGCAATTACCTGGCATAAACCCACAAAAATCCTTCCCATAGCTTGGAAATCAAATGTTTCATCACAGTTAAAGACAAGCACAAAGCGCCCAAGCTGATGACCCAAAGCTTTTACAGATTCAGTTTTTCCAGTACCTGCTGGACCAAATGGAGAACCTCCCAGTCTTGCTTCCAAAGCTTGAGTCATTGTCAGGTAGCATCTAGCATAAGACAAATAATAATGTGTT
Organism: Oncopeltus fasciatus; assembly: GCA_000696205.2. Classification (NCBI taxonomy): domain Eukaryota; kingdom Metazoa; phylum Arthropoda; class Insecta; order Hemiptera; family Lygaeidae; genus Oncopeltus; species Oncopeltus fasciatus. The sequence goes on along the minus strand of JHQO02131085.1, from coordinate 7,975 downwards.
TAATTTTTAAGTAAATAATATTAAACAGATTTTGCTAAGGTCAGCTATGGTATTCAGAGAAAATAAACCACTATTGAAAAATCAGGAGTACTTATTTTCTATTACAAACGTTCCTCCAGCTAACATTGTAGCTCAACTTCAGTTCCCCAATCAGCCACATTCAATATACTGTTATGGGCTATGGGTCAATAATAATTCAGAAAGCAATAAATTGGAGTTAATTTATTATAACAAATAAGTACACCTAATAATTACAGATAAGAATCAAACCTTTACTAACAAATAAAAATTAAATAAATATAAATTACTTAGAGCTAATTAANAGACTATTTTTATTAATAAAAAATGTTATATATTTTTTTGTTTTTTCTTCTTTTTAAACTGTGATTCTGTTTTATTTTCTTGGCAATCCAATAGATCAATCAAATCTATATTGTAGGTAATGTATATAAATATGTGTAGGTACTCCTTTACAGTAGAGCTTTAAGAATAATATCAGATGCACTTTACAAATAAGCCAAAGTTGCCACTAATGGCAGTATATCTTATAAATTCCAAAGTACAATCAAATTATCCACAGTTAGTATAAAATATTTATTACCAAGAGGTCTATGTTCAGCAAGCCAGGTGTACAGAAGGGATTCATGGCGCACTGTGTCTAATGTTGGTACTACTACATCTGGAGCAGCTACTTTGTGAGTTTCAACTTCTATCTGTGGTACTTTAGCAGACCAAGCACTCCACTCTCCTGAAATATTTACCTAAAACACAAATGTAAAACAATTGTATAAATATATATTTATTAATATTTATTTATGAAGTCATTAAAAAGCTGAACCACATACCTCATAATCAATAATTGGGATATTTGGATTATTGGGAGGAAGAGGTATAGTGGTGACAGATCTTATGAAGTCACAAAGATCTGAGCGTACTTTAAGTTTAGCATCACCTCCAAAAGACCATAATAATGAGTAAACCAAAACCTACAAAACCAAAATAACATTAAAAGAAAGAAAAAAAAGAAGAATAAGACTAATTAAAAATCACAATATATTTTAAACTACCTTTGGGATGTATCTGTCAAGTTGTTCAGGAGGAAGAGGAAAGTCTGAGTGGCTTTGATTGTATTGTACAACCATTCTGAATTCATAAAAAAAAAACATGGAATTTTTATTACATATAAATCTACTAATTATGTTCATTAAAACATACTCAAAACAAAACTGAAGCTTTAACCATATGAGAAGCAGGAACTCAACTGGTTAAATAGAATCATAATTTACAAATAAATTTTGAACTAATTAATACTGCTTTAAAGAATAAAATAATTTACCTTACAATACGTAGTGAGATAATTTACTAATTTGTCTTAAAAATGCATCAACATAGGAAATTCCAAAGGCATAATATGAGTGGATCTCACTAGCCTGGCAAATCAGGAAATATATTGGGCGATTACCCATATATTATGAAAATTACCAATGGGCTGCCCCGAAAAATTGGGATGATTGTATTGGATATATAAATATTATTGGCTAAACAAAAATATAATAAATATATTCAAATGTTAAGTTGTTTTTTTTTTACCAGAGGTATTGTTATTAGATGGTTTTTTGGGTGGGTTTGGTCAAGGTAGATTCCACAAAATACAAATTTAAAAAATAATGTGTATTTTTTGGATCTACCTTGACCAAACCCAACAAAAAAACATCTACTAATAATCTCTACAGTCAGAAACTCTCAACAATTCATTTGAACTTTCAACAATACAGTCACTCCAAAGGCAACGGCCAGGTTTTGAGACATGCAATTTGTCAGGGACACTGACTCTGAGTCGAGGGCTATTAGCAAGCCACTTTTATAACTATTTAGATCATTCTAGATGGGCCTAGGCAGAACTAGAAGAATACAAGAGGAAAGCTCTATCAATCTACAAGAGGAAAATCTAACAATTTAGCAGCCAACCTTCAATGAGCCCCTTCCCGTACAGATCTGGTTCTCTCATAATGTAGTTCCCCAGTCTTTAATACTCACTGACTGGCTAGTTATTGACACTGCCACATCCACTCATCCTGAAGATGACTTACAAGTCAAACTTAAGCACTGGCATTAGAATTTCTTTCCCAATACCAGAATACTGAGCTATGACAGAATCTTTTAAGTAATCATCACATGGTCAACTAAGTTTGTCAATGGCATTAAATAAATACATAGTATAATAAAAAATATCTATTGTGAAGAATTAAATACATATATTTATAACTTTATTTTCAACCTTTTATCAATATAGGAAGAGAAGAGTTAAGTTAAAACATCCACTAATTTTTTTTTTTTTAGTGGGGGTTTCTAAAATGAGCTTTCCATTAAATGATTGGTCAATTTTTAAGAGGAGGGATTGGTTTTCTTCAAATTCCAAGACGAAATCCTAACAAATCCCTCATATTTACCTATTACCATATAAGAAAACAACTAGATAAATAATTAAAGTAACCAGATAAAATAAAATAGAGTTAAAGAGAGATAATGCCCCACCCCACATCTGTAGAGAAGGGTGCCGGTGCCCACAGCAAGCAGAGTCATGGGAGGTGTACCAGATATATAAGCCGGGCTGCTGGCCTTAACCACAACAGATACAGTCTCCTCTGCCTGGGATATAGGGAAGGGAGTAACAGCCAAGCTACTAATTGCTATGAGCCTCCCCCATTCATTTTTAATCTCCTCTGCCTGGAATAAAGCAGTAGTCTCTTCTCCTCTCCTTATCTCCCCTAATATTACTTGTCATATCTTAAATTCTTTATCTCTTATATTTACTGCTCTCTCTCTCTCTCTCTCTCTCTCTCTCTCTCTCTCTCTCTCTCTCTCTCTCTCTCTCTCTNTATTTTTACCTGACTCCATGGTTAAGCATTGAAAATAGAGAACCTAATGCACGAAGCCTAGTTAGATCCATTATATGCTCTTGTTTGAGAGCATACTCAAGACTCTTAACAACTAGACCATCAGGGGAGAAATAACTCTGCAGAATATTGGCAACATCTGTCTGGACCTTAACAAATGAAACATTAAGACAAAATTTTAGTTAATTGATAATGATTTATTAAAACTTAAATAAAACTTTAAAATAATGCATAATAAATCTTCACTACAGATCAATGCAGTATACAGATCTTTTTTTCTGCTTTGAAAAGCAAAAATAAATTATTTCTTCTTAAAATAAGTAATCTGAATCATTAAGAGACAATTTCCAATTTTGATTTTTAAAATCTAACCTTATAGAAATAAAAGTGGTTTAAGAATATAAGTTTAAAAAACAAAAGTGGCGTTAAAGACAGTTCAAGGACAATTAAAACTCAGAAGATTTTGATGTAGTCATCAAGATCCTCAATACTTAGCTCTAAGAAGTTAAAATGAGCCATTAAACTACTGACAGGTGCTTCTGATTAAGCAACAGCCACCCCATTCTAAACATCCATGGCTCCAGAAAAACTTTCATTCATAAATAAAAGTTTGCCCTGGGCAGGAATTGAACCTGCAGCATCAGGAATATGAGACCTGAACGAGTCCCCTGAGTTACCTGGTGTCCCTTTGAACATTTTTTATATTTGCTCAAGTGAAGGTATTATCAGGAATATTTTAGTTTTAATTTGAAGTTATGGGAATACATCCCAGATCCAAAGGAGAATAAAATTGTAGAATATTTCATTAACAAGAGCAAAAGTAAATATTGAGCAAGTCTGGTATGATTTGGGTAGGAGTAAATAAATTTATGATATTATTAGTATACAATTCTTTCTATTATTTGTCAGATTAGACTATTCAGAAATATAAAATAAAAATCTATTTTTGTGATAGTTAGTATACTATATTATGTAGAGTAGACTCTCTGTGTATGTGTGTGTGTGCAAGCACTTAGGCAGCGGGTATGTGTACGTAAAACAAAGAATAGTACGTCACAATTTCTCAATAATGAGAGTCTAAATTTAATTACATAAAACTAATTTGTGCATTACCTGCATAGCAGGAGAAAGTCCTTCTTCTTTTCGCTCTCCACCAATTTTCTTTAGTTGAGGGAATGAAGATTCCTCTTCAGATTCCTCTAGGGGAATGTTTCTCAAACGTGATAAATAGTTTTCAAAAATCATTTCTGTTGAGAGAACATCCTCTGAAAACCATACCATACCACAACGAGAAACAGTAGCAAGTGTGGCATATTTAAGATCTTGTACCTAAAAAAAAAATTATATTTATACATATAGTAGTTAAACCTTTCTGACTTGTTTAAAATATTATTTGTTTTTAGATTAGTAGTCCCTTAGAAATCAATGCAGTAACTGGACTAACAATTTTATGAATATAATAATTAAGATACACCATGGACACTGACAAAATAAGAAGCGGATAAATTGATGTAATGTAATGGGAACTGTAAAATATAAAGTGTCTGTGAAGTAAGAACTGATTTTAGGGAATTCACCTGACAGTTAAAAGTATTATTCTGCAAGCTTCTAAAAAAAATAAATTACAATTGCTTTGGTACTCAGAATTTGAATTTTGGTTAGTTCACAACTTCACATACAGTTTTAATCTACAAAAAATGTTTTCCAATCAATGTCTATGGGGAATATTAGTGTAAGCACATTACAGCAATTTACTTTCCTTTGTTTTTCCACAAATATTCATTTTGTGCACAAAGCTTTCTGATTTAACGCCTCTATCATGTGCTAGGTGAGACGTGATACTATGATTTGGTGATAGAGTGATAGGACTATGTCTGAAGATAAGTCAGAAGTTTTTATTAGTGAGTTTGTATTTGTGTTAATAATAAAATTAGTGGAACTATGAAGGAAGTAGTTATTTGTTGGAATAATGTACAATATTGTTTTTAACAAATTATTGACTGCTTTATTTATTATTATTTTAAAAATAGTAATATTTAATGAAAAAAAAGATTTTGTTTGTATGAATAAAAATGACTATTGTTTTTTTAGTCCCAATGTGATATAAAATCAAATCTTATTTTTTCATTCACATTACAAAACTTCTGTATAAAGAATCTCTAGAGAAACAATGAGCATTAAGGGCAATACAAAATAGACACCTATAAATTTTTAGATTTTTTATTTGTTGGGGTTTGGCCAAGGTAGATCCAAAAAATACATATTTTAAAAATGTGTACTTTTTAAATTATCTGCCAACGTTTCGGCTAACATTGTTGCCATCTTTAGGGTTGTTGAAATACAATGTCAAGAATAAAAAATAAAACATAAAAATGAAAACAAAAAATTGAATGATTTACAATATTGTTATATATAATTGACATAACTAAATGTAATATGATATTAAAGGTATGAATGTAGTAAAGTACGTGGAAAAATTCAAAATACAAAAAACAAACTACAAAAAAAATTGGTCGTTATGTCACCAAGATCCTATTTTCATGACTGAGTGGTAGGGTTTGAAACTTGGGAGAAATTTTTTGAGATGGATAACGTAGTTGGTGGAAAGTAGGGAGGAGGTAAGAGGTGGTAAGTACAAAGGGAGAGCGGCCTGCTTCAAAAGGGACAATTTCTTCAAGTGTAATTTATATCTTATAATATTAATCACAAATTGATATTTTCTATGAGAAAGTATTTATTTTGAAGTACTATAAAGATTCACCCTGAAAATTGTAGTAAGTTGACAGTAATTATAACATTCTCCTAACATAATCTCAAAGACAAAGACACGAAGTTAATATATTAAATTGGCAGCTTTTTCAGGTTTTTGTACTTTTTCTTAGAGTAAAGACCAATACAGATATTTTTTTTATTTTTAGAATTACAAGTGGAGTAGAGTTGTAACTTGTTCAGGGTCGTAAATTTGGCCTCATTTCCTTGACCCCAACTTTCTCTTTCCAAGAAAATAACTGAAGAATTTACCAACATTATTTCTTTTGGGCATAAAATATTTTCTAAAATAATAGTCTCAGTTTGTATCAAGAAACTTTTAGAATCCATAAATTTAATACATAAATCACGACTTTTATTTTATTTGGAGACATTTGTGATCTTCAAGAAATCCATTATATGCTCTTGTTTGAGAGCATACTCAAGACTCTTAACAACTAGACCATCAGGGGAGAAATAACTCTGCAGAATATTGGCAACATNATAAATTATTAATTTTATGATTTACTAATATTCTATACTAAATTATTTTAAACGCATTTATTAAATTAAATAAACTGGAAAAAACTCATAAAATGAATAAGTAATACATAACAAACATGAAACAATTTATTTAAGATAGAACAAAGTATTTTACAAACCTCAAACATGACTCTGACATTAGGAGGAAGAGATAATCTCTCACCATTGGGCAAGGTAAGGAGCTTGTTGTCATCTAAAACTGAATTTAAATTTTCTACCCACTCAGGATCAACATCACCATCAAATATAATCCATTGTCTTTTATTTATTTCACCTCGTACATTGTCAATGATTTTCCTAATGAAAAAGAAAAAAGAATAGATATAACATAAAAGACTAAAAAAATGACAATCTAAAATGGATCATGAATCTATTAAATGAGGCATAGATTCATATTAGATTGGATTATTTGGTATAAAAATAATAAGGCAGCTAAAATTTGTATTAAAATATTAAAAATTCCAGGAAATTTAAATGAAAAAACAAAGAAGCTTTCAAATTTAACCATTACTTAACTAATAATAAACATTAAATTTTAAATTTAATCATTATTTTGGTTGAAAATAGTGATATTTAATGAATAAAAATTACCTCAGCTATGTTCACGTAGGCTTCGACGGTCGTCAGATGTATTTACCGTTTCTTCTTCCGGGTTGGACTGTGTCAAATCGTTGTTATTTGCCGAGCTTTCGCACATCATGTGATGGCTTCTTCAGGGCTGAAAAGAGAATGAGAGTTGTAAAAGAGAGATTTTTAAAATCCAGGTGGTATATAAAACCACCTGGTGTATAAAACATGGTAATTATATACCACCTGGATTTTAAAAATCTCTCTTTTACAACTCTCATTCTCTTTTCAGCCCTGAAGAAGCCATGATGTGCGAAAGCTCGGCAAATAACAACAATTTGACACAGTGCAACCCGGAAGAAGAAACGGTAAATACCTCAGCTATGATTTTGTATGAATATAAAAATGACTATTTATTTTTTTAGTCCCAATGTGATATGAAATTAAATCTTATTTTTTCATTCACATTACAAACACAATTCTGAATAAATCTTAATACTAACATCCAAATAGAACTGAAAAAAAGTTTAATATTATTGCACCTGAGAACGTGAGTGAAAAGGCCATCAGTCCATTCTCTTGTATTTGGATCGAGGACCCCATACAGTGCTTCTTTTGACATAGCCTTAGGGTCGATAACATGAGCCACACCCTCAGTCCCCTCAAATCTCTCTAGGGCCTTAAGCAGCACATGCCAAGCTGATGATTTCCCAGAACCACTCGGTCCAACCATCATTAAACCATGGTTCAAATTAGATATTTGGTAAAGTTGTAGAACCTAAAAAAAAAAACAAATAGACGTAAATGATTAGTTGAAATTAATTTATTACTTTAAATTACTTACTATGAAAAATGCGTTCAGAATCATAACACCATTAGTAACAACAAATGTGATGTTTAGCAATTAGCAATTTGACCATTTTAAAGTAATTAAAATGTTTTAAAATATATACAAAGAAAATGAAACATTCACATCTGCGATATATATAGTAAATAACAACAGTTGGGAGAAATAAAGTAGTAAATTCACAGAAAGAAAAAATTAGAATGAATAAAATTTTCAGGGAGATTTCTCACACCCTTTGTCAGCGAGGAGTGAAGGGAGATTTTTACTCATTGTAATTTGTGTGTGTGTGTGTGTGTGTGTGTGTGTTCACTACTCTCTTTCTCTTAACTGTTATTCTCTCTCTCTCTCTCTCTCTCTCTCTCTCTCTCTCTCT
>JHQO02131008.1:0-14603 GCA_000696205.2 Oncopeltus fasciatus | reverse complement strand
TTATTTTAACTGTTCCTCAGCAATAAACATGAGATGCTTAACACCATAAAATTATTGCATTAAGTTCATATTAGGTTAGGTTAGTTATTTTCCTGAGCGATCATCTAAATTCCTTCAGGCACATTGCACAAGTCACGATCTAATTATTACAGAATTTTTCGAATGCTATTTTTATAGTTTTTAAGACAAGTACGATAGTTACGTATTAATGAAACAAATAAATTAGCAAAAATAAAGTCATTCACTTTAATTTTATTGTTAGTTATATATTTAAGATGTCATTAGGATAAATTAGTAGAAGATGCAACCTAAAATAATAAAATAAAATTTTGAGCTCAAGGAGTGCGCTAAAACTGCACTAACGCCAAGTCGATAGGTGTAAATTAAGCATACATTTGAAATTGAATACGTTATTGGCACATCATTAAAAAATTAAATCCATTATTTCGTTTTAATTTATTCAAATGCTATCCCTAATGCCGACAAATTTTGGAGTGATTTGTGATTTCAAAGGTAAAATTTGAAGTTTCTATTTAAGTAGGGTTATCTTAATAGACTGGTTAAAAATTTTCTTTTGCCTATTATAATTTACCAAAGTCTCTAAACCCCCGGAGGAGAGAGCACAGCACGAATATTTTAAGTCTTATTTTAAAATTCTACTGCTTTTAAAAAGTCAGGAGCAAAATTTTGGNATTAGAGAAGCTCATGCTTAATTGATGAGATGAAGCAAATATCGTGGAATTAATTCCAAACCCAGCCAAGAGCCTGCGCTGTTAGCCGTGCCATTAACTTTAAACTTATTTCAAATCTGTGTGAAAGCAGTCCCAGTAAACCACTGATATTAAGCAAATGAATCATGAAGAAAACACTTTTAAAGACTTCTTCTTAAACAATTCTTACATATTCATTTTTATTTTTTTTTAATTTTACTTTAATTTAGATTGAAAACACGGAACGCTTACTCGGAATCGTGGACTAGTGAATCACCCATGCACAATAAATGATTCATGAAATGATCCATAACCCGTTAAATATACGTCAAATATGATGAAGAAGAACGTCCTATTGACAACGTATTATCCATGAAAATCTTCCAATTGTCAAATATAATGTTGGCTTAGACTTAGATAGGAATTTTTAATGAAAGCGAATTATCCCATTGCAAAACCTTTGCTAAAACCAAATTACTTAATCTAGTGAATATGTTAATGTTTGAAAGATTGATTGTGTTTATTGGAAAAATCTTAATGAAAATAGATGCCGTCTGGATTTATGCAAGTTCTCTGTTTGAGAGGAATGGAAGTTGGTAACGTTCTCTTAGCCCTAACTGAAGAATGTTCAAACCTCTGCAGTTTCTTCCAAGTGTTGATAGTTTCCGATTAAGTAAAGCCTGACATTCAGATGAGGCGAGGGCTTGGCTCTAATATTGCTGAGTGCCAGCCTGGATGGCGACGGGCGGTCAACAAAGCGGCCTTGAGGGAGGGGGTTTGAGGGTGGTGTAGATATGAAGCCCCACAGCTGCCCCTGCATCGACCGACCCGCCCAGCTGTTCTGCTATGCGGGCAGGGTATAACCAAGAGGCCTTTATAAGTAAGAACCAATCAAACAGTAATTGTCATAGACCGAGGTAAGGTTGAAATCCTTTAGGTAGTTTANTGTTAAATGATTTATCAATTAGATAAATTAGATTCTATAAATTCATGATTACTTAAAGTACTTCTAGAATCACTGTTTTTTAGTACAAGTACGATATCTAAAGTTATAGCATTTAATATCAAAGAAGGCATAGAAAACGTCATTATTAATTTATAAGATATTAGAAAAATTATTTTATTTTTTCATTTCTTTGGTGTAGCTGGTATTTATATATTATTTTTAAAAACATTTCTTAGAGTAAATTTTTTCAAAAGGAATGGAACTCCCCAATCAATGGCTACTTCATTATTTAATTATTTAAAAGAAATCGAATAACAAATTTTAATTTTAATTAGATCCTAATTAATCATTTTTTATTTTAATTCTTTAAATAATGCATATAAAAATTGTTAATTATTAGAATCCCCTGCAATAAAACACATTAGTAATTTAGTATTTTTATATCAAGTATAAGTATAGTAAGGAGGGGCGCCAGTGTATCCGTACGGGTCTTCCCCTAATCCTGACTTTGCGGGTTCAAATTCCGCCTAGAGAACAATCTTTTATTTATAAATAAAAGCTTGTCCTGAGCCATGGGTGTTAAGAATAGGGTGGCAAACTGCAGATAGCCCTTCCCTCCATGACCCTAAGTGGTTGAAAGGTAGGCTAACACTCTAAATAAAAAAATGAATCGAGATACAAAGTGGAGTAAGAAAAGATAGCAGTCTTGAATCCGACTAAGATCTATAGTATTTACAATAAATGTATATATGTGTGTATGTGTGTGTGTTTGTACGTAATTTAGTGTGAAAATATGTATTTATAGTTTAGTTATAAATAAATAAGTTTAATTATTGATAAACTTATAGATCTTAAGATTTTAATACAATATAGAAAATAAAATACTGATTCACTAATTTAGTAAGAATACTTTTTATTAATGCTAAGCCGTAATTTAGCAATTCCTTACAATATGAAACATTTTAATAAAAGCCTATATGAATACTCGGATATATTACGTCCATTTTTGGCGATATATAAGTAAGGGTAGCGATCAATATAACCCTATTAGGGACAACGGCTTCTGTGGTTGGGCGAGCCATCTCGTGGCCTACAGTTACACGACAATAACCTCGCATGTTATACACCTCCATAAAAGCCATCTTACTAATTGCATATTATTTTAACTGTTCCTCAGCAATAAACATGAGAAGAGAAGTTCACACTTCAAGATGTCTAGTTTAAGGGAGTCCCAACTAAGCAATGTCTAAGTCGCTTGGAATCATGACGCCATCTGTCTCTAGCTACTGTCCTGCAATAACTCCAGTAATTGACACAGTGGCCAGAATTCTACCTTAACGTCGCAAATTTGTGCCTAAGTCATCGAGGCGAGACTCCTTTTGTTTACTTGTTTCATCTTTTTCAGCAATTCTAAGTAAACCCATGCTAGTTCAAATGAACAAGGATCAGTGGAAAGACTTTAAAATTTTCTTAAATTGTTTACCAATCTTAAATAAATATATAACAACCTCTAGTATCTGTTATTTCAAAATAAATGCATAATTTTGAGCTGTTATACGCAAATCACTACCGCTCGACGAGTTAATTAAAAGGTTTAAATCAATAATAAATAAGCTTCTTAGATGATTTTAGTTGGGGTTCGGTCAAGGTAGATCCAAAAAATACAAATTTTAAAAAAGAGCATTTTTTTAAAAGATTATCTGCCCACGTTTCGACTTACATTGTAAGCCATCTTCAGGGCTATCATAAAGACGAGAGAGGACGTCCCTATGTTCACATTTCCATGACAGATAGATTTTTTNTTCATTATTTAATTATTTAAAAGAAATCGAATAACAAATTTTAATTTTAATTAGATCCTAATTAATCATTTTTTATTTTAATTCTTTAAATAATGCATATAAAAATTGTTAATTATTAGAATCCCCTGCAATAAAACACATTAGTAATTTAGTATTTTTATATCAAGTATAAGTATAGTAAGGAGGGGCGCCAGTGTATCCGTACGGGTCTTCCCCTAATCCTGACTTTGCGGGTTCAAATACCGCCTAGAGAACAATCTTTTATTTATAAATAAAAGCTTGTCCTGAGCCATGGGTGTTAAGAATAGGGTGGCAAACTGCAGATAGCCCTTCCCTCCATGACCCTAAGTGGTTGAAAGGTAGGCTAACACTCTAAATAAAAAAATGAATCGAGATACAAAGTGGAGTAAGAAAAGATAGCAGTCTTGAATCCGACTAAGATCTATAGTATTTACAATAAATGTATATATGTATGTATGTGTGTGTGTTTGTACGTAATTTAGTGTGAAAATATGTATTTATAGTTTAGTTATAAATAAATAAGTTTAATTATTGATAAACTTATAGATCTTAAGATTTTAATACAATATAGAAAATAAAATACTGATTCACTAATTTAGTAAGAATACTTTTTATTAATGCTAAGCCGTAATTTAGCAATTCCTTACAATATGAAACATTTTAATAAAAGCCTATATGAATACTCGGATATATTACGTCCATTTTTGGCGATATATAAGTAAGGGTAGCGATCAATATAACCCTATTAGGGACAACGGCTTCTGTGGTTGGGCGAGCCATCTCGTGGCCTACAGTTACACGACAATAACCTCGCATGTTATACACCTCCATAAAAGCCATCTTACTAATTGCATATTATTTTAACTGTTCCTCAGCAATAAACATGAGAAGAGAAGCTCACACTTCAAGATGTCTAGTTTAAGGGAGTCCCAACTAAGCAATGTCTAAGTCGCTTGGAATCATGACGCCATCTGTCTCTAGCTACTGTCCTGCAATAACTCCAGTAATTGACACAGTGGCCAGAATTCTACCTTAACGTCGCAAATTTGTGCCTAAGTCATCGAGGCGAGACTCCTTTTGTTTACTTGTTTCATCTTTTTCAGCAATTCTAAGTAAACCCATGCTAGTTCAAATGAACAAGGATCAGTGGAAAGACTTTAAAATTTTCTTAAATTGTTTACCAATCTTAAATAAATATATAACAACCTCTAGTATCTGTTATTTCAAAATAAATGCATAATTTTGAGCTATTATACGCAAATCACTACCGCTCGACGAGTTAATTAAAAGGTTTAAATCAATAATAAATAAGCTTCTTAGATGATTTTAGTTGGGGTTCGGTCAAGGTAGATCCAAAAAATACAAATTTTAAAAAAGAGCATTTTTTTAAAAGATTATCTGCCCACGTTTCGACTTACATTGTAAGCCATCTTCAGGGCTATCATAAAGACGAGAGAGGACGTCCCTATGTTCACATTTCCATGACAGATAGATTTTTTTTATTCTATTCCCTCTCATTAATTGTTTTAAATTTGTGTGGGATAATAAACCACAACCACATAAATATTTATAAAGAAAAATTAAAAAAGTAAATGACAAGAGTCGATAAATAGCCAGACAACATCAGCTTCTTCGAGTACAAGTTCTCGCCTTTCTCGTGGGTTGGGCTCTCGCTAGTGTAGAGGGAATTGAATGAGATAACTAGCGCGTCCTGGTAGCATAACTGGTAAATGCACCGGCCCGGATAGCAGGAGATCCAGGTTCGAGTTCTGGCTGGGAGAGATAGATTTTTTTATTCTATTCCCCCGCATTAATTGTTTAAAATTTACGTGGGATAACAAACCACAAATAAATTAATATTTAGAAGATTTGTAAAGTTTATCTTATACATAATTTTCGCAATATGGACTGTCCCCCCTCTTCCCCTCCGGTATTCTTATATAGCCAGCTTTAGTGAACTTACTTTTCCACCTTAATATCATTTTTAGCATATTAGAGCAAATTATCTATGTCGGTTATAAGGAAGAAGGAATGTTTTTTTTTTTTCGCAGATACTTCCAGACTTATTTTATAATTTTTTCTCCCTCAGACATTTGATTCCGAAGAATACATATTTATGCTAAATATTTATGCTAAATGTTTTACGAAGAGTTCGGGCCGATAAAATTGAGAATATGACTATAAGTACGTTAAGAAATGAATTAGATAACTATAAGATAAAGCAGTAGGAATTTGTTTTTAAATATTGCAGAATTTGTAATTTCTTTACAAGGCTGGTTTAAGTTCCACTTATTAAAGCGTATTTAAATCAATAAATCATGAATTTCAGATATTTGGGTCGTTAAAAAAAAGCAGAATAAACTAGTACTCAGGGGTTATTCATTTGCCAGTCACTTTTTACAGTTCAATTTCAAGTTTAGTATTTGTGTATGGTAAAGTAGAATGTAGACAATTCCTTTTTTTTAGTTTGTTTTGTTTTGATCGTTAAGGGAACGACAACCCTATACACAAGCCCTCCACGATTGGCGAAGGGTGACTGTCGGGAGGGTGGTTGCCTAGTCAGCTCTCTCGGTCGGAAGTGGGGGGTGGCTACCGACCAATGGCAGCCAACCTTGTCTCGGTCTTCCATTGTAAACCTCCCTTTAACTTTCTCCTCGCTTCACTTAGCTTCCTCACAAAAACTTTCACTTTCACAGAGGCTCTATTTATTTTTTATTTATTTATTAATTTTTTTTAATGTTAAGTACTTTAGATATTGTGATTTTAAGACAAATTTTCTTAGAATATTTATAAAAAAAAGTTTTTATGCTTGAAAAATAATAACAAAAATTTACCAATAGTAAGAAATTTAATTCGGTAGAACTTTAATTTGAAAGTTAATTGAAATGAATCCTGAGTACAACTTTATTATATGGTAAAACGCTGACATCTTTCTTCTTATTAGCTCATATTTTACAATTTATTTAAATCATGTCTGACGAAATCATTAGTGATCTTAGGACCTCACACTTGCATTTTACTTCAACATTAATGGAAAATTTCTTTGAATGAAACTTTTTTTAATCACAAATTGTTAAAAAAATGGAACAAAAAGGTGCAAAGTTATGTATAAAGGGCATAGGTTTTCAATTTCATATTTAATAGACCTGGATGAAATACAAGGGCTGGTCTTACTGTCAACCCTTCACATAATACTAATTTTTTTGGGTAGAATAATCTCTATTCTTTTGATTTTATAATTTACTCCATGCCCACTGTATCACGTGACCTATTGCTCTAGGTTGACATTAATATAATTGGATCAGCCATACTAGCCGTTCCCCCACTAATAGCTTTCTTAATTAATGTACCCAAATAATTTAATATAATATTTTTGTTATTAATGTTACATTTACATTTTACACTTTTAATTACCAACTCTTGGCAGATTGTAGAGTGCAATCAACCCCAACGGGTGTTTCTGTACGTTTTTTAGTGCGTGTCAAGTTTAAAATAAAGTATGTTAATGTAAGACCATATAATGTAGTTTTTTTAGCACGTTCCGAAGGAATATAGCTGTTGTGGTGATTTTTTGGTTTAATTTCCATTATAATTATTTAACAAATTTAATAAATACCGAATTTAGTGATGTTATTTTAAAAATTACAACCACTAGAAAGCTTACAGATATACACACCACACATATATAATACAATTTTTGACAGACCATTTTTTTCAGCATATCCAGTATAGAATTTATGAAAATCCGTTGGTAATTTAATAAAGCGGCATATAAGCCCATCGGACTGCTCAAACACACATAAAAAACCAGCAAAGTAATACGCAAACGTTCTTTTTTTAACAAAGATGCCACATGAACTGGTTTAAAACTTTATTACATCATTATCGAAAACAAATAAAAATTATTGTTCTAAATTACTTCCAAATTCAAAAAATAAAAATTTGAAAACAATAAAATAAAGTTCCAAATTGGCAAGTGTAATTTTTATTTGAGTTTTTAATTTGGATAGTTAGTAAGGAAATCTGAATGATTACATGCTTTTCCGGCACTATAGTAAAGTGTCCAAAAACCAAATTTAGAAATAAGTAATAACAAATACCAAAATGATCAATCTAAGCATCAGTGATTATAAATAATATACCCGACTATTTTTGAACGAAAAAAAAAATTTGGTAAACACGATTTATTTTAAAGGGTTATTTCCACCACCAATGAATATAGAACTTTCATACCTTCTATTCTCCGTCTTCATTGGTTTCTGCAAACCATCTTCTGTTGGCAAGCGCTTTCGGACATTGTCCATCTTCATGGCCGAATACATGTGTTCACTGTATTGAATACTGACAGTTACAGTGAACACATGTATTCGACCACGAAGATGGACAATGTCCGAAAGCGCTTGCCAACAGAAGATGGTTTGCAGAAACCAATGAAGACGGAGAATAGAAGGTATGAGAGTACGATTTATTTTATTTTCAACTTCTAATCAATCCTTGGCTATTGGCAGAAGCAGCATTAGGTTAATCGTCAATACGTTTGTTGACAATTTTAGATCTCTCTGGACAGTGTAAATATACTGATAATAGTGATATAGGTTACAATCGATACATCGATATACCCAAGCAGCACGAACCCCTGGCTGTAACCCGAGACAGGACGCATTAGGACTATTACTAGAGGAGTAGCAAGCGCCCTCCCACCAGCAAATCCGCTCTCTAATGAAGACCGATGCGACCTCTGCAAGGATTACGAAGGGGGGTGAGAGAGGGGTGGTTGTGCAAGGTGGGGTAGCATAAGAGAGGGAAGGTTTTAATTTATTTAGAACACATCAGCTGTCAAATCTTATGTCAATTACCAGTTGAGTAACTGTCTGACGGCCATTTCCTTCCTAAAATAGATTTGCTTCGCTTGTATGAGTGATCATTTTAAATATGCGTCCCCATGTTGTCAAGTATTAAAATGAATCTGCCACACTACTTACAAATAATATAATAAATTTTATCAGAATTTTTTTAGAGTACAAGCTGTTAATGAACTCTGTTAAAAGAAAAATAATTTCCAGGCATTCTCAAAATGGTTTATATGAACCTTAAACTATTAAAATATTTAACATTTTGCAAATAAAATGCATAATTTGATGAAATTTATTCTTTTAATTGTTAACACAAAATCTGGCTGTCTTCCTCAATATATGTTTATTGAATAAATTTAATGGCTTACCTTAATAGTTGAAATCGGTTAGATAAGGAGGAGGGGGAGGGGGTTTAGACCAAATTCAAAGTCTTCGTTATCATTGATAAAAATTATGTAATTTTATAACATTAAAATTCATCAAAGTTTATAATTTAAAAAAAAACACATTATTTTTTTAAATCATCTATTGAAAAGGTTACTTAAAAAATTGTGAGAAAAAAAAATGATGGGATGTTCTATGTTTATAATTTAAAAAAAACAACATTATTTTTTTAAATCATCTATTGAAAAGGTTACTTAAAAAATTGTGAGAAAAAAAAATGATGGGATGTTCTATGTTCGGTAGAAAGATAATGAAGGTGTTATAGTAGGATTGACTGACCTCAGGTTTCAAAAATATATGATCTTACCTGATAACAATACCTTTTATGAAATTAAAATCACTCCTGATTTAATTTTATAACAATAAATAATTAAATAATGATATTTCCATATTATTACAATTTCACATTAAAAAACAATTATAATAAATTGATCATTGTCCTTTTTATTGTGAAATCCTAATTATAATTTGAATATATATGATTGAATTATGTTATCATAAAATGTAAAATATACATCTTACAAGAGTTATCTAATTACTGGATATATCTCAAGCATATGACAATACTTAAGGCATAAAACCCCTATTCAAAAAAAGAAACTTTTTTTTGATAAAGTATCAAATACCAATTTATGAATTTCTTCTTTTAAATTAATTTTTTCTTTCTTCCTCCTTTTAATTTTTTACATTTTAAAATTTCAAGTTATAAGAAATTCAATATAGCTTATGATGATGTCTTCAGACTTTGTATTGTCTTTCCATAACATTGGTTTATAGTGGTTTTAATTTAAAGAAAAAAAAAAGTTTATCAGCATGAAAACAAAATTTGTATGCAATTCCATATGTGAATGTTATGACTTTCTTGGCTAAATTTGTCATCAGTACAATTTTCACAATTCTTTAGATGAGCATTCTGGCCACCTATCTTGCATGCAGCTAAGTTTTTGTTTTTTTTTACTTAGTAACATGAAGGAGACTCAAAGAAATATTAGGAAATTTTTTGTGAAGATTGAAGATCATAAAGCATCACTTGGCATAATTTCACAAAAAATTTTCAAATTTTACTCTAGTTTATCCTAAATTACTGATTGTTTTCCACTTTTAGCTGTGACATGTTTCTTTTTTTTCTCACATCATTACCATAAAGTTTCACAAACTTCCAATAGATATTTGCTGCAGTACTATCCAGAAACATATGAGGTAGGTGGTAGGAGCATACGACAAAGAATGCAATATGATTGTACATATAAANTATTATATAGAAAAATACTTATTTTATTATTATAATACAGTCATTATACTACTTTAAAGTGAGAAATAATAAAATGTTCCACGAGAAACAGATTTATTAGTTAAACAACCTAATAGTGTACTAAGTTAGGGGGTGCTATGTCCTGTTAGAATAAAGTTATGTATTAGTTAGGATAAACCTTCATGTATTCGGTTCCTAAATTGTTATCCAGTCAATACGACTTAGGTTAACGTTTTGACTATATATATGTGTGTGTGTGTGTGTGTGTGTGTGTGTGTGTGTGTGTGTGTGTGTGTGTGTGTGTGTGTGTGTGTTTTTCTGAATTGCCATTCCTGTTCCAAAATTTTGTTTTCCTGCAGGGTGCGGGTGTCTTTCTCATGCAAAAATCTGTATACTGTAAGAACTCTAATTTTATTTATCTAACAGTGGCCTAGTCAAGCTAGGGTCGGCTCCGGATACACTAAGATTTCTCCCAATAGTTAAGTTTGTATTACAACACTCTCATTTAGAACTTATCCTCCCTCAGAGAAAGGGACAAAGGGAAAAATAACCTTTCCTTCACCTGCTCCAAGGAGACAAGTCTTTTTCCCTGCCGTTTCGAGAGAAAGAAAAGTCTGTACGAAAATAGCCTAGTTCACAAACAACTACATCAGGAGATTGGAGAGGCCGTCGTGTTGTGACTCCGTAGTGCACACAGCGGTATTAGCAGAGAGATTCTCTTCATAATCGCCATCTGCTATCCATCTGTCCAGGCAGTATGGCATCCGATAGGAATTTCTTCTTTTTTTTTTTTTTTAAATCCATGGAAAAATTTTGAATTTTCAAAATAGTTCTAATCGAACTATTTCTATTTCCTGTCAACTCCTTCATGACAATTTGGGATATTTCTATACAGTTTCTATTTGTTCATTTCTATTTATATTTAAACAATGTGCCTAAATTCATAAGAATCTGGTCAACCAACTTTAAGGAGCTGAAATAAGGATTTAATGTTTAAAAGAACTTTAAAATCCAAACAGTTACGACAATCGACTTGGCGTTTTTGCCAAATTGTCCTGTGCATTGAGCTTTGTCTTTCTATTCCTTAGTTTTTTCTTGCATCCAACATTGTTAGTTCAATTTGATACTTTTAAATTCAAATCATCCCAATTTTTTTCTCTCATTTACTCAAAAGTATATATTAAATAATATAAGTAAAATATACATATAAAGTATATTATTAAAACAACATTATGGAATAATTAGCAGCATCTTCTTTATATGATTGACCACTAAATTTTATAATCAATATAAATGTAACTGTATTCTCTAACGCCAAAATATAAGACGTATCTAGAAAAATATAACGTACATTATTAAGGTGGATCTAGTAAACAATTGGGGATTAATTTCTAAAAAAAGAGACTTATCGAAAGGGATTTTACAGGAGTATGTTTAGGGACAACTACTATTTCTCATTTATATAAATGATTCAGACTTATTTTTAAGTTTAAATAATTAATCTTATACATAGAAAATAAAACAGCATTTACAGAATTTTAATGTCCTGAAATGCTTTTTATACAAGGAGAGATGCGAACTGTTTGCTAACAAGACTTCAAATGCAAATTAGAGTGAATAAACGAAGGGCAGTTCAGTCAGACAGTTTATACTAATTATGTTCACGTAGGCTTCGTCGGTCGTCAGATGTATTTACCATTTCATCTTCCGTTGGTTGATCTCATTCTCTTTTCAGCCCTGAAGAAGCCATCACATGATGTGCGAAAGCTCGGCAAATAACAACAATTTGACTCGGTCCAACCCGGAAGATGAAATGGTAAATACANTTAATCCCACATTAAATGCAACATACAAGAAATGCAAGGGATCCAGAAAGTGCAGTGGTCATCATACTTGCCCGAAAGCAGGAGACCCGGGCTCGAGTCACGGTTGAAGTAGTGATTTTTTTTTCTGTCTCTCTTCCATTTCTTATATATCTTCTTTATGTTTTAACGTTTTCCATAAACAAAGGAAAGTTTTTTAATAAGGAACAATAATGTTTTTAAAAAGTGCGAGTAACAGTTATTATGTTATGAAAACTTTTCCGTGACACCAATAACAGATTCCCTTTTCACACAAGATTAAAGAATAAATTAAAATAAATGAATTAAATAATGAATGAAGTTATTTAAAATGCTACAGTGACGACGTGGTAGACACATAAATATATACTTTTATTTATACAATTTCTAAGGAATATTCTTGCGTTGAAATTTTTAAAATCCGAAGAATTTTTATTTCTAAACATAAGGAAATTGATAAGAGTCTTAAAACAAAATGAAATTGTGATTAAAGTAGAAAAGAAGTTATAAATATCATATAGATAAAGGCCTAGCAAAAGTGGGGGTATGTTTGACAAAAAACATATTTCAGAGGTGGGGGAGTTGAGCGGTCAGGGTCCGAAGTCCATTAGGAGTGAGTCAGAGAAGGGCACACGACGGGAAGAGGTCGGCACGCGCCCTGGCCTTCCTGTCACGAGACCCAGGCCTCAGAGACCGTCGAACATAACCTGTCGTCCATGTCACCGATCGGTACTATACATTGCAACTGGAGGATAAAGGGAGGGGAGCACTATATATATACATATAATGTTTCTAAATAGTAAAAAAAAAACCCGAGCACGAATATAGTTTAGAAGAAATTTTACAATAATATTCCTCCCACCTATCCACTAATCTACAAAGGTGTGGATTAATGTCAACAAACCGTGGATTCTTGGAACGTACCAAATTTTATACAAGGAACTAATATGAAAATATCGCTACATTAAGTAATCAGCTGAGAGTCGTAATACTTTAGGTAATAATTTGGTACGGTGTTAGCAATGAGAACCAATGAGGTTCTTAAAGATAAATCAAATAAGGAACATACTACACAGTTTCATAAAACATAGTATGTTCCTGTTTTTGTTGCTGGAAGAAAATTCCTTCATTCCTTTGCCTAGGGACTCTCCATAGGCTATAGGTCTAAGAGAGGTTTCAGTGCGCCGTCTCCCAGCACTCAAGACGACCCCCTACCGCAAACTCCTTAGGATCAATAAATACAATTACTCTTGTTGGGGACCGGTTCCATCTACACACTCTCCGCTCTGGGGCCTCAGCCGACAACAAATACCACCAAGAATAGTACGAGAAATCAACTATTTAAAACTTATGAGGAGTTAGAGAATTCCCTTTAAATGAACTACTCGCAGCAGAAGACGACAAGACTTTAATTCTTGTCGTCTTGAAGGTTCTTTCTCGCAAAAGTATTGTACACACGCATACACCTACTTACGACTAGGATGTATGGATATTTTCAGCCTTCGTTTGTCAATTTTCGGATTAAAAAATGTAAAAGAGATAAGTTTTTATTGAATACGTGGATTGGTGAAACAGTGTGAGGATCTGTTGACAGAAGCGGGAAGGGAGAAATCTGCTTTCATTTCTAAGACCTATAATGTTTTATATAAATACATACAAAGGATAATTAAGATCAAAAGATTATTTAAAATCTTAAAGATATTCTTAAAGAAATGAATCAAGTGTTTAAGCATTTTACTTATCAGTTTACGTATATTATCCATTAAAACGTTTTGTGCATGATACATGATATATGAGAGTGGAATATAGACTATAATTATGCATCTTCGCTCACAGCTTATTTTCTTCCTCGAAGTTGGTCACTATGCTTCATATTTGTTCCCCCCTTCCAACTTGTATATTGTAATAATTTGTTATTCATTCTGTCACGGTTTCCGAATTTTTTTTTCTTTTTCCTTGACAGTTTTCACCCAAACGTCTTCACTGGAAGGGACTATCTCTCCTTAGCCTTCTGGTCTTAGAACTGTTTTGTTTCCAAATCTGGTTTACTGATTGATCACTAACCTAGATAGAAACCAACTATGCACTGAACAGCCAATAAAAGTTAACGAACTTCAGTAATTTTGAGGCGTATAACGATATGTTAACATTAATTTTTGAATGAGATAATAACTTGTCTAGCTTTTCCTGTTTTAAGGGCTTTATACTTGCTCAAAAAAAAGCCTTTTACAACTTTCTACAATACCATTCGTTTTGGGATGTTTAGACATATAATACATAGTGAACGTATATGTTCTTATTAAGATATATTGGCGAATTTTTTTAAAGCTTTTCTATCGAACATATTTGTCAATAATAAAAATTAAACATATTCATAAATATAATAAAATAAAATAAAAACATAGATAAAAAAAAACAACTGGGAATCAGAATATAGGCAGTAAGGGTCCCATTAATTCCTGTCACAGCAATTTAAGCCCCGCATGCCAACTTAGTTTTATTCATCGGCGAAGGCAGTAGGGTGGAAAGTATTAAAGTCCGAAGACAAGGCTTAGGGATTAGGGTGAATAGGGGGATTATGGAAGTTCACAATAGAAGTTTGTGAAACCAGTGGAGATAAGATCTTAACTGTACGTTATTTCAAAATTTTAAAGAATGGTTGGCATCATATGGATCATTTACAAATATCATTAAGGTTTTGGATTGAAAGAATTGTAATAGAAAAAAGGAATTT
>KZ812633.1:4911-16017 GCA_000696205.2 Oncopeltus fasciatus | reverse complement strand
CGATGAATTTATATAATCAGTTATTTTACTGGATTTATATAGTTTCACATTTGACAACATGAAGGGAAATAAAGTGCCCCATGAATGACTCGTGAGCGAACGGAGAGGGGATGAAGAAAAAGCCAGTAGATTTGCTGAAGCTCAAAGACTCTTATCTTTTTTGAGATTAGATGTGCAATGCAATGTTTACTGGTCAATGAAGTTGAGAAAGGATCCTCTGAAGACAGAACGGGATATTCAGGGGGTGAGTGCAAGTAAGCCATCATTAAAAAAAAAAAAAATTCTAAGTAGAAATCTTCTCATTCATGTCTCAAAAAATTTGGAAATATAATCTAAAGGGTTATTATGACTATCAATGAATATAGAACTATCATTCCTTCTATTATCCGTCTTCATTGGTTTCTGCAAACTATCTTCTGTTGGCGAATGATTTCGGACATTATTCATCATCGTGGCCGAATAAATGTGTTCACTGTCACTGTCTGTATTCTGCATTGAATAGTGACAGTGAAAACATGTATTCGGCCACGAGGATGGACAATGTCCGAAAGCGCTCGCCAACGGAGGATGTTTTGCAGAAACCAATGAAGACGGATAATAGAAGGTATGATAAATTTGGAAATATTTACTCAATTGTGTAACACATATTTAGCGGCAATAAAGTTTCTATTTTTTTCTATTTTCTATGACATAATGCAATAATTTAAAAAATAATATATTTTTATAAGTGTTTCTCTGACAATATTATTAACAAAATGATAATAATGAAATTTTAGCAACATAAATAAATTATTTACAATTAATTAATATAATCGTACACAGCTGAAACAAACGAAACACTCACAGACTCAATCACATGCACGTACCCAAGATCAAAGAAACAACCACACTAGCACGCACGCTTACATACACACAAGAGATGCCTAAAAGGTTTTGTTGTAATAGCCATACGCCATCAATTTAATTTTACCTAGAACTCGAGCAGAAATGTTCTTTTTTTAGAGCTAAATAATTAGAGAACACCCAAATTCAAAGTTAGAGGGAGAATTTTAATAAGTTCTCCATTAAAGACAAACAAAAATTTCACTGAATCTATAAAATAAATCAAATAAACAAACAGATTTTTCTTTAAATATAAAACAACATGAAGAAACCCTCTTAAATATACTCGCCTTACACGTGGTGAACATTTTTTATTTTATTTTATTATATCTATAGTATTTGATTTAGAGTTATTTCCAGTCGCTGACACGGCAGACAAAGGAGTTCATCCACATCTATTCTTGAACTTCCAAGACGTACTTGACCTTTGTATGCTCCTCGAGAGCTACTTACAGAAATTCCTCTCTTTTTTTTCGATTTCCACAATTTTTCCAGGCTATTTCTGGCGATAAATGTTTTCCCATTAAAGTAGCATGTATGAACTACATCTAACCGTCTGCTTACTTATAAAGTTAACTTTTTTTCGTAAACATTTTCCAGAAAATTGAGTTGAGTGATTTGACCCTGAGAAATGTTTTTTATTTTTGTGCTAAAAATCATCATCATTTATCAATTTTTAGTTCAAGGGAGCAGAATAGAAAATCTAACTGTCCCAGCCAGGACATTATTCTGTTCCATTGCACTTAAAATTGTTAAATTTTACGTGGGATAACATACCACAAAAATAATATTTATAACATCGTCATTTATATTTCACAGGTTTTTCCTTTCTTTATTTTTTAAGCTCTCAAAAAACATTATTATGTTCAAATATAGAATGTTTAAATATTATTTTTCCATAAATAATTTGAAATTATTTTTTGTCTATTAAAGCTCAATGTTATAGAACAATTTAAATGCCAGTGTTTAATGAATTGATTTTCCTCGAAACTTACATGCGTTAATTTTATTTAACTCAAAAACATGATAAAAATAACAGGAAACAAACCCATTTAATGCAAGAAGAGTGGGGCGGTAACTTGCAGCAAAGAAAACAACTGAATTAAGAGCGAGGTATGAGATTNATAAAAAAAAAAAAAAGTAATAAAAATAATTGGCGTAATATATATTTTTAAAACCTTCATGTATTATTTCTATGAAAATTGCAGTAAATTATATAGAATTTTTCTAAGAACGAACTATCCTTGTTTATTCAAAAGGAGAGTTTTTTTGACCGTAGATATTATTATTAGATGATTTTAGTTGCGATTCGGTCAAGGTAGATAAAAAAAAAATTTTAAAATGTATTTTTTAAAGGATTATCTGCCAAAATTTCGGCTTACATTGTGCAGTTACAAGTCATGGTAAGACATGGAAATGTGAACTTAGGGACAGGATGTCCTCTCTCGTCTTTATGATAGCCCTGAAGATGGCTTACAATGTAAGCCGAAACGTTGGCAGATAATCCTTTAAAAAAAATACACTTCATAAATTTGTATTTTTTTTTTCGGATCTACCTTGACCGAACCCCAACTAAAATCATCTAATCTGTTACACACACTCACATGATGATGATGTCACATTAAACAAGGAACAGGTTTTAACTAACTACACTAACACCTAATAAGGAGGCAATTTATAGGTTTTGACGTAAAAACCAAAAAAATTATTTTCGAATTCAATTTTCCCACAGTAGGTCGGCTAAAAACTGAAATTACAACCTTCAATAACTACATTTCTTCAGACATACTAGCTACTTTTATTTAGAATACCANAGCCCTGAAGATGGCTTACAATGTAAGCCGAAACGTTGGCAGATAATCCTTCATTAAAAAAATACATTTTTTAAATTTGTTTTTTTTGTGTTTTTTTGGATCTACCTCGACCGAACCCCAACTAAAATCATTTAATAGTATCCTTGTTTATCTTCCTCCAACTGCTATACACACTCACATGATGATGATGCCACATTAAACAAGAAACAGGTCTTAACTAACTACAATAGCGCCTAATAAGGAGGGGTTTTTAAGGTTTTGACGTAAAAACCAAAAAAATTATTTTCGAATTCAATTTTCCCACAGTAGGTCGGCTAAAAACTGAAATTACAACCTTCAATAACTACATTTCTTCAGACATACTAGCTACTTTTATTTAGAATACCATAATATTTGGCTATTTAGATGAAATAATCTGATTGTAATATACAAAAGGGACCTGGATAACAGGGTTATGCGTGTGTGTGTGTGTGTGTGTGTGTTCGTGTGTGTGGGTTCAAGTTTCTTGAAATACCATACTTCTCAAACTAAATTATCAGACATCACTCGAAGGAAAAGAAAGCTGTTTTCTTTATCAAATTGGGTTATCCTCGACAGCATTGACAAAACGTTTTCCTTTGTATTAAATTTTAAAATAATTATGTATAAATATTTAAAAATTAATTTTATAAATCATAGAGAATAATGATTCAGTTCACTGACACTATACATTGCTAGTTGTTCGTACATTTCTAGGGGAATGATTGCATTGAACAAAATGATTCATGTAATCTGCTAGTCGAAAATTATGGTCAACTAATTAATTTATTCAGTACACGTGTTGGGGAGATAATCATATAGGAGTTTTCATATTTAAGCCATCAATCATTTTAAAAGCGAAATATTTTTAGGTTGGAGTGAACCCAAATCGATTTCGTGCCTTATGCCAAGGAGAAATAGGAAAGCCACTGATCACCGAGTCAAAATTACTTAACGCTGTCCTCTCTCGATCTTCGCTAGCAGCTATATCTGAACGAAGAGTGACTAAGTTACATCACTGCTTAACTACACTTCGTCTCCCTCTACAAGCACACTGGAAAAACAACACACCTCTTTCATCTAATCAGAGTCGTTTCTATGGCATTAGAAACCGAATTTTTATTAAAATAGTCACTTATTAAGGTATTCCAAATAACAGTAGCACATCTGTATGAAGGAATGTTGTTATTGAAGATCGTAACTTTTTCACCGCCAGATTTCTGCATAATAAACTCGAAAATAATATAAATGGAGAGTTTTTGACCATAGAGATTATTAGTAGATGTTTCTTTCTTGGGATTAGGTCAAGGTAGATCTAAAAAAATACAATTTAAAAAATGTGTATTTTCTATTGTCTACCATCTTTTCGGCCTACGTTGTAAGCCATCTTTTGATGATTACCCTAAAGATGGCTGACGTGTCATAAACATTTGATCTAGGTCACATGACGTCCCCTCTCGTCTTCATGATAGCCCTGAAGATGGCTTACAATGTAAGCTGAAACGTTGGTAGATAATAAAAAATAATTTTTTCTTAAAATTGTATTTTTTTGGATCAACCTTGACCGAACCTTAACAAAGTAAACGGGTGAAAATACACACATACATATATATATATATATATATATCCCCCACCGCATGGGGAAATAATAAATATGGTTTGAACGTCCAGTTTTAGATCCAATGACCGCAATTTTTCTTCTTAAGAAAACTACATAAACAAACTACCAACAATATTTTTGGTGCTTTGTTAAATTTAAGTTGAACGCACAGGAAATTTAGAAAAATGTTTTTATGAACCGTGTTCAACGATATTTTGCTCTGAAAAATCTAGATGGTCCGAATTAGAACACATAATACTCATACAATTTTAGATTTTTTTCGACAATTTTTTCCACNTTTCTCTCTTATTTATATCTATATTCAATTTGAAACACAGGAAAAATGCTTAGATTACGCAGCTCTTGCGTGGCGGCTTTTTAAGGTTGTATCATTGCATGCTCCAAAATCGTTTTCAATCTGTGTTCTACAGTTCTCAACAGTTTTAGAATCGTCATAAGTTCAGATGTATGAGTTATCAGCTCGATCTGTACTCAGTACAGGCAGGATTTACTCGCTTTATGTGTCATTCAATGACATGAGTTATGAAAGTGGTGAGAGGAGTAATACCCACTATATTTCAGCGTAATGTAACCAGTAAGATTCGCAAGGGTATCTCTCATTCGACAACAAAGGTCCCTCGATCGAGGTAACAGAGTCTGAGAGGAGCTATTCTGAGTGCCGAGGAAGTGGCTGATGTAGACGGGGTGAGTATTGTCAGATATATTGGGAGAATGACCACTCTCAAGGGGTAAATATGACTAAGTGGCCTAAATTGCTCCAGCAATATACCCAGCCTCAGGGTATACAGACAGCTCTGATGGTCCCCATTTGGCGCTATGCATTCTTGTAGTGATAAGCAAATGGGCTCCACTCTAGTTATTGTGCGGGAAAAGAAAATTCCCTTATGCAGAAACTTAATAATATAATACAAGAATAGTACAATTATACATTTAAACATAAAAATAATCTCATAAGATTATTAAGATGTTTCCTTGCAATTAGGGATAAATGGCTAATTTTATGTAAAAATGGCAACATAAGTGAAGCTTGTTAAGGCTGGCTATATCCAGCGGTAGTTTGGGAGAGGGGGCCCAGCTCAACCCTTGCGTTATTAAATATTATCTTCAAAAAATACTTTACATAAAAATGATATGGAATTTCATCATCAAGCTATTAATACCTTCCTTTCTAAAGGTCATTGAGGAGAAATGCATTTTCCCATATCTACTACGTCTAATTAGTGCTGGACGTTCCAAGAGCATACCAGGCATACTCTGAGTCATTATAACCAGAAGCATAGAAATAAAAAAAAACTAACTCTGCTCTATGATTTCTGAACCTTTATTGCTTAGATTCAGGTATATAGTGCCATAAGCTAGTCTCCTCTTGCTCCCATTCTACATCTATTTTATTATCTCATAATTATAGCACAACTGATCTTCGCCATAATTAATTGATTGATTGAGAGGGAAATCAGTTAATACCTCGGCTAATTCGATTGCCGGCGATCGAAGAAGTACCACTACTAAGGGTCGGCTATATCTCCCCCGAGCAGTTGTACTCCAAGCAACATTTCGTAACCGGGGAACGTTAACTTGGACGAGAAGGGCTTCTTCCTAGGATCGGATGAGATTACATTTCAATACTGAGTATGGTCTAGACCAACAATTACCCCAAGTTCCTTCTGGTTGACCTAGTCTCAAGTGCAGCCATTTCCAGAGTTTTTCCGCCCTCGCCTTGTGCTCTAGTTAACCCTCGCCGTGATCCTTAAGGAGCCAGCCAATCGGAAACCTTTCATTCCTAATGGGATCCTCCCTCTGCGCCGTCAATAGTACCCTATATGTAAAGAATACAAAGCCATAGACTCTATTAAAGTGAGATACCCCAAATAGAGCTTAAATCATGACTTAAAATTACTCACATTCATGACCGCATCGTATCGACAAGCCTTTGGTTTTTCGTAGGAAATAATTAAGCAAAATTAAGATTTGTTCATGGTAAATTTTAGACGTTAATATTAATAAACAAACAGTGAAATGTCCATTTTTAAATGAAAATTGATAAATCTTTATTGATCTATAAATTAAAAAATATATTTCCTCTTTTATAAATCATAGAGAATAATGATTCAGTTCACTGACACTATACATTGCTAGTTGTTCGTACATTTCTAGGGGAATGATTGCATTGAACAAAATGATTCATGTAATCTGCTAGTCGAAAATTATGGTCAACTAATTAATTTATTNTGGTGTAATGGGAAAGCACCCCGGCACGGATTGCAGGTGATCCAGGTTCGATTCCTGGCTGGGACAGATAGATTTTTTTATTCTGTTCCCTCTCTTTAATTGTATGTGATTTACTTAAGTATGTATAGTGTAAAATATATACGAAAAACGCTTATTAAGGAAGAAATTTACGAATGTAACTACGATGTATGAGTATTTCTCCCACACTACCTTCCCCACCAGTCTAGAGTACACTTGAGAGGTCCTATCTTTTGTACTCAAAGTTCTCTCTGGTTTTTCACCCCAGTTTTTTATTTCTCTCTTATTTATATCTATATTCAATTTGAAACACAGGAAAAATGCTTAGATTACGCAGCTCTTGCGTGGCGGCTTTTTAAGGTTGTATCATTGCATGCTCCAAAATCGTTTTCAATCTGTGTTCTACAGTTCTCAACAGTTTTAGAATCGTCATAAGTTCAGATGTATGAGTTATCAGCTCGATCTGTACTCAGTACAGGCAGGATTTACTCGCTTTATGTGTCATTCAATGACATGAGTTATGAAAGTGGTGAGAGGAGTAATACCCACTATATTTCAGCGTAATGTAACCAGTAAGATTCGCAAGGGTATCTCTCATTCGACAACAAAGGTCCCTCGATCGAGGTAACAGAGTCTGAGAGGAGCTATTCTGAGTGCCGAGGAAGTGGCTGATGTAGACGGGGTGAGTATTGTCAGATATATTGGGAGAATGACCACTCTCAAGGGGTAAATATGACTAAGTGGCCTAAATTGCTCCAGCAATATACCCAGCCTCAGGGTATACAGACAGCTCTGATGGTCCCCATTTGGCGCTATGCATTCTTGTAGTGATAAGCAAATGGGCTCCACTCTAGTTATTGTGCGGGAAAAGAAAATTCCCTTATGCAGAAACTTAATAATATAATACAAGAATAGTACAATTATACATTTAAACATAAAAATAATCTCATAAGATTATTAAGATGTTTCCTTGCAATTAGGGATAAATGGCTAATTTTATGTAAAAATGGCAACATAAGTGAAGCTTGTTAAGGCTGGCTATATCCAGCGGTAGTTTGGGAGAGGGGGCCCAGCTCAACCCTTGCGTTATTAAATATTATCTTCAAAAAATACTTTACATAAAAATGATATGGAATTTCATCATCAAGCTATTAATACCTTCCTTTCTAAAGGTCATTGAGGAGAAATGCATTTTCCCATATCTACTACGTCTAATTAGTGCTGGACGTTCCAAGAGCATACCAGGCATACTCTGAGTCATTATAACCAGAAGCATAGAAATAAAAAAAAACTAACTCTGCTCTATGATTTCTGAACCTTTATTGCTTAGATTCAGGTATATAGTGCCATAAGCTAGTCTCCTCTTGCTCCCATTCTACATCTATTTTATTATCTCATAATTATAGCACAAGTGAGTGAAGAATATATCTGTTTTTTAAATATTTAATGTTATAAATATAACAATACTTTTAAATTTCTATTATAGATGTAACAGTGCTAACAGATTTTTACAAAATTTACTTCACGTAGCAATGGCCATGCAAATTTTATAAATTTATTTTTTCTTAGTTTAGAAATCTATTGTAAAAAATAATATTCACTTTCACTGTTCCCCATCTAAATTACGGGTTTATTAGAGCAGCATGGAATATTTGGAATGAAAAATCTTATCTCAAAATAGTTTTCCTCAAAGCATCACGGGAGGTGAAATGTTGAGGTCAAAAAGTTGCGTTAGGTCACGTGTAAATAAGTTTTGATGTTATCTGCTAAATACAGATTTCTGAATTATTATTATTAGAGTTATCCACGATACTTTCAGAGGTAAATTGGACAGCTGGCCTGGCGAACCCATATTTAGTGATAAAATACCGTTAACTGTCCTTGAACATGACTTACGCAAAATGGTGTAGCTCTAGGACGCTATTTAAGAGAACCCTTGGAGTGATATTTGCTCAGCGGGAAGTCTAATGTGAACAAGCCTGAGAAAACGACTTGTTTTGTTTTGATTATACACGGCTTTCTAAGAAAAGCGCTTTCCTAAATGTATTTATTTAATATCCTAATTAATTATTATGATAAATAAAGAAGGAAAGGAAAGCTAGCAGAACAAAGTAAATATTAGCAATACAACCAACTATATAAACAGAAGAACTTGAATATTTAATAAAGCGCTTTCTCGAGCTAAGTGGAGGTTATATTTGTTTTCCCTAATTCTTCATCCTATTCTGTTTCTGTAAATAAGAAGGGGTTAGAACAACAGTAATCTTCTGATTGTTTATTTACAAAAGGGTGTAATTATAGTAAAAAATGTTAAAATAAATCATTAATACTTGAAAAAATTAATAATATTTATCTAATTAGTTAATTTTAATTATTCACACAAATTTACATAATCCTATCATTTCTTGTCTAGTAATATACTTTAACCAGATTGCACTTGCCATAGCATCGCTACTTTTAAGTAAAGGTGAAGACTACGATTGACACCTTGGGCATTGATTTAATCAACCATTTAGCCTCCAGTGACTATTTACTATTCTCAAATCTCAAAAAAGGACTTCAGAGGATGGCGATTTGAGAACGAAGACCAACTCAAAGTGGATGTTGATGCTTATTTGGTTCCAAAAAAAGAAAATTATTTTCTGGAGTGGTTTTGAAAAATAATAAATAGATGTTATAAATGTTTTGGTGCTAAGGGGCGTTATATAGAAAATAATATATCCCTTGTACCATAAACTCCCGGAGTAACTATTCTACAGCACTAAAAAAGTATTTTTTTTTTTTTTTTCAAATTCCGCATTGAAAACTATTTACAGACTTACTAATAGCCTGAGAAATGAATGGGACGCCTATTTGGAAAATGAGTCGGCATGTTATTGAGGAGCTACAGTACTGTATACTATTTAGTAGAAGAGCCTTCTGTAAGCTCTAGATGTTTATAGAGCAACATCTCTCTCCTACTTCCTGTAAATAAACAAAGAAATTAATTTGTAGGGGGAATATTTACTGATGCCCGCGAGCCCACTAACTCACCCGATCAGTAATGACTTCCAGCAACTTGTCTGCGCCTCCATGTTTACGATCAGACACACAGTTTTTGCCCGCGCGGCTCAAATTAGACCCCGGCACATTACATGAATAGACCAGCTGTCAAATAACACTCCAATAACTATCCGTAATCCGATCTCTCTACCAAATATACTTATTAGAATATTTTCATGTGTAAATAAAAAAGGAAAAATTAAATTAAAAAAAAAAATGACTAAAACCTTTCTAAGCCAAAGCTGAAAAACTTTTCTAAAAATAATGTAAGAAACAAATCTAAAAATAATGTAAGAATGTGCTTTGAATAAATTAGGAAAAACTTTTGTTGATTTTTTAAACCTCTGCTCAGTATTCGCTGTTTTATAATTCACAGTAACACGAACAAAACAAGAAACTTACAAACGTACTATATTTTATATAAATAATAAATAGTAATTATTTTTTCTAACAAAATTTACTTTTTACTTTCTTACTCAATTTGAAATTTTAACAAACTCTGAGCATAATAAGATATTTAGCAGATTTCCTGTATGGAAATCAAGCTATTCATTTTGGTATAACGACTTGATATTTGAAGAATTTCGAAAGATACTACGGATTCTTTAAATAAAATCGGTCGAGGGGAAGGTGAGATTTAGAGGGAGATTAAAATTTATATTCTTAATATTTCCGTTATTATTAGCGTTACAAGTACAGTAATAGTGAAATATTACTGTATAGGTTTTATATTTTTTTAAATTTTTCTATAAAATGTAAATTAAGAAAGATATTTAAGAATTTCGAATGATTGCGGGACCTCATACTTTGAAGAAATAGGCAGCTAATTGAACTAATTTTTGTGTGAAATAAAAGGGAAGGGAGGAAATTAGGTAAGGCCAAATTTTGTTATATTGATATTTGCGGTTTTTTTTTAGTTATAAAATTATGTGAAGTTCAGTGCTCAGCCGTCGCAGTTATATTCCTAAATATCTATCTTAATAAGCGTTTCTCGTAAGAATGTATCTAACAGAAGAGGCGTAAAATGTAATTTTATAACACAAACACATGTAATATTATTCTATAAAATTTTTCAATACAGTTATAATAACTGCATATTAAGGATGATATTTTAGAATTTCAAATATTTCGTCAGATGTATTATTATAAAAGGATTCACTATTGAATGAAATCGGAGGGAGGGAAGAGGAAGAGGGAGGGGGGTTTAGAGGAAGACAAAAATGTTTATCCTTAAATCTTCGTTGTTATTTCAGTTACAAAAAAAAATAGTTAAAGAACATAAGCGATGTAAAATGTAATTTTCTAACATGTATGTTTTATTACATTTCTACAAAAGAAAGATATTTTAGAGTAACTACAAGGGGTGAACCCTTCCCTCTTTTCGGTCCTCTATTTCTTCCCGCCCAGTTAAGTTGTCAGACCTTCTTCACTCCTTCATCAAGGAAGGCTTGTAATTAAATATTTATTTATGTTCATTATTAA
>JHQO02130976.1:0-14425 GCA_000696205.2 Oncopeltus fasciatus | reverse complement strand
ATAAATTTTTAAATTATACTAGGGGTACAATATCATGTTTTGAGTTGTCAAACTGTTCAGAGGTGTAAATAAAATATGAATCCAATGTCTAGGGCATTAAAAAAGTAAAAAGAATGACAAAATATTCTAGGTTACAAGTGTCCTACAAATACATTAATTCTCACTTTTAAGATGCATCAGCTCCCGAAAAATATATTTTTCGATTAATTGTGTGTAAAATTTATGCCCTATGAACCGACTCCAGTGCAGTATTATAATTTTTCAAGTATAGGCATTATGCAAGTAGTAACATGGGTCAAGTTAAATGTGGCTGTGCCTCTCATGAAGGGGTCTATGTACAGGTTATAAAATATATTAATTGTGGAGATCATGATCATCCAGCTTGGAAAAAGGAATGTCTGGTCTATAAAGTAGAGAAGGAAATAGAAAAAACTTGAAGTTCTGAAAGTGTGACAAGACGAAATATTATACTAAAAATTATAGGAATATTAGTTCAATAGGAATATTGCAACTTTCTCTCAGATTACCTGTCCCAAATTCATATAATGTAATTGAATGTTTAACTACCCAAATTAATCAGTTTAAGTAGTAAACACTTTATCAAACAAAGTGATATCTCTTGAATGCATGCATAAACTTACTAGTATACCGTTCAATTTTACTACTACTAATAAGAATAATATATCATTAATTGAAAGCAACTCACCTATAAATATAGATAAATGTATTAATATAGCAGATGTGTCTAATCATATTGTTTTACAAAAATCGTCTAACATGCTGAACTATGAAAAAACTAAAAGTAATTTAACAAAATGTCCTTTGTCATCTCATTCTTTGAATTCACCTTCTGGCTCTAACCTACTGCTAAATAAAAACACTTTATCAAGAGGTAAGAAAACCCCCAAAAAATTCTAAACGATGAAATAGATTCTGAACCATATATTTTTTAAAAATTTGCATTGTATTTATATACATAAATATTTTGAATGAAGATTCAGGTTTAGTTAAATAGACATTCACGGACAGTGACAGTTATATTCCAGCCAGATAGCTATCAGATTAAGACAACTTAATGACAAAAGTTAAGTGAGTTTGTTTATTATGTATAAGATACGACTGTCCTTCCATTGTATTATAAGAGATTCGATAGTTAATAACAGGAGTCATAGTCAAATTTTTAGTATTAAAAAAATTATGTTCATTGATTCACATTTTATAACATAATATATTATGTTTTTATAGGTTAAGTTGTTAGCTACAGGTACAATATTTCCACAAGCATGCACAAGGAAATTCGCTTAGCTTGCTTACTATCATTAATAAATATTATAAGTCTTATTCTTCTATTGTATATTATGTCATTTTTGGAGGGGGGGGGGGGTTAAAATAAATAAGTTATCCTCTAGCCTTGAGATATATCTGTGTCCATGACTTTGAAAAATGTTTTGTATTCATAACAATCAGTGTGCATAGCCTAGTTGCCCTACTGAGAGAAAAATATTGACAATACTCATCGTCAGAAAGATTACATTTCAATTTGAAAAAAAAGAAGAAAAAAAGAATAAAAAAAAAACATTTATGACGTTTGAATTATGCATTTATGCGGACTGTATATGATTTATTGATTGTTCTGCGCCGTTTACCTTAGAATAATATTGGACTTATCTGTTCAGCAGCCGTTTTCCTGTTATTGTTGACGTGCTGACTACATTCAACTAGATATTGTCCTCTTAACCTTTCAGACAATACTGAACTTGGCCCATGAGAACTAGTCATTTCCCACCATTCAAAAAAGCACGTTTCTTCTCCATTTTTACGTGATTATTAATGAATATAATTATTTATGATGTTATCCTAACATATTTGTGAAGATTTTTTTCCCGATTAATCGCATTAGACAATAATAAAAATTAAAGCTACCCAACGGGATTACTATTACCAAGCAACCTAGCAACTTATATTCACCTCCGATTGCCACACGATAGTCCAATATTATTATGCTTATAAGGTACCATTACAGTGTGGTTTGAACGCCTAGCAACCCAGCAATCTAACAACAACCTAGCTACCTAAAAACAAAAACTAGCAATCTAACAACAACCCAGCAACCTAAAAACAAAACCTAACAATCTAACAACAACCTAGCAACCTAAAAACAAAACCTAGCAGTCTGACAACAACCTAGCAACAAAAGCTAGCAATCTAACAACAACCTTGCAACCTAAAAACAAAACATAGCAATTTAACAACAACCTAGCAACAAAAACTAGCAATCTAAATACAACCTACCAACCTAAAAACAAAACCTAGCAATCTAACAACAACCTAGCAACAAAACCTAGCAATCTAACAACAACCTAGCAACCTAAAACAAAACCTAGCCGTATAACAAAAACCTAGCAACCTAAAAACAAAACATAGCAATCTAACAACAACCTAGCAATCTAAATACAACCTACCAACCTAAAAACAAAACCTAGCAATCTAACAATAACCTAGCAATCTAACAATAACCTAGCAACAAAACCTAGCAATCTAACAACAACCTAGCAACAAAAACTAGCAATCTAAATACAACCTATCAACCTAAAAACAAAACCTAGCAACCTAGCAACAACCCAGAAACCGAATGAATTATAATAAACAACAAATATAGCTTAGCGTCCCCTTACCACTTGTTTCTCAAGATTGGTATAATTCCATTCTCTGGGACATAAGCTTTTACTTTCAATGTCTTTTATATTTTTTCAGGGCCATGTTTAGGTTATTTCGCATTATGTCTCCCTTAATGAAAGATAGGAAATCTTTTTAGAAGTAAGGCTTATGTGGCATCAAAAATTCAAAGAATTCGTTTAGCTTACGCAACTCGTGCTTGATGAAATTTTTTTATTCATTTTTTTTTATGGCATATCAACCCTTGGTCATTAACGCCAGGGAGATATTAATGATGAAATTTTTATTTATTTATTCAATTTAATGATATAAACAATCTGAAAAATAAAATATCAAATTTTGAAGTGGATTTAATATTTCAGTTCATTTAGAATATTTTTTTAAAATTGTGATTTAATCTTTACTTTGCCTTAGCTGCAGTATGTAGGAGTAGTATTAAAAAAAAATAATATAAAGTAATTGTGTAAATTATTTATTTATTTATTTTTCTTACTTAATCCTATTATGAATTTAAAATAAAATACCTTTCGAAATCCTGNAAAAAATATCGTTCTATGAAGGTCTGAGGAATGCTCAAATCCTCCCTAGAACGATAATTTTCCTAAGAAATAAATAAATTAATTCCTAAGAAAAAAATTACTTATGAAATTAAAAAGGAGCCCCTCCACTAATACCTTAGAATTATATCTCCATAGACCCAAGTCCATTACACACTTAAAAAATCTTCCTGGCTAAAATTTCTTTCTACAATAAATGTGCTTACTCCACAACAAGAATTATGGGACATGGTGACACAAATAATGGTGACACTTGTTACCTATCCCACCAATGAATTTGGCCCTGTCACTGACCCCCCCAAAAAAGCAGATATTTTTGCTAAACACTTTTATCGAATATCGTCAAATTCAAATTAATTATACAGCTATCAAAGAAAGTTATGAATCTAGTCCATTAATAATAAATAACTGTTCATTAAATTCTCTAAATATTCCTTCTCAAAATAAGAATTTCTCATTACCATTAAATCAAGAAAAGACATTGCTTCTGGCGTAACAGATACAATTATTATCAGTATGATTATAAACTTAAGTTTAAGAGATGAAAATTATATTGCTAAATGTATTTAATGAAATATATAAATCTGGAATAATGGATAATA
Source organism: Oncopeltus fasciatus (assembly GCA_000696205.2). Classification (NCBI taxonomy): domain Eukaryota; kingdom Metazoa; phylum Arthropoda; class Insecta; order Hemiptera; family Lygaeidae; genus Oncopeltus; species Oncopeltus fasciatus. The sequence goes on along the minus strand of JHQO02130976.1, from coordinate 10,590 downwards.
ATCAATGGAGGAAATCTATAGTGATTCCTACTCTTAAAAAAAATAAACCCTGTATTGATGTGAAAAGCTATAGACTGATTTCATGGTCAATCTCAATTTTTAATCTTTTTGAAAAACTTGTTATTAACAGATTAGATTGGTAATTTAAAAAAAAATGAAATATTAGGACATTTAAGATAATATAATTTAACATCAAAATAGAATAGCTTATCACAAGACAGACTTGGAGTATATACTTCAAGACACTAGCTGCATCATAGCATGCATACAGGAAACTCGTTTAAACCCTAGGATAAATTTTAAAATAAATAATTATAAAATATATAGATATGTCTTCATAGAAAGGCCTTCCTTATCTGGAGAAGTCGCTATTCTCGTACATAATAGATTAACTTACAGCCCTCTATCTCTCACCAATGCTCTATAAGTCATAGCCATTCTTGTTTTACCAGGTATGCAAGTTTAAAATGTCGTTTTAATTCCAATAGAATGCGCTCTTAGCCTATTGAAGGATTTGCTTATCTCTAAACGCTATTTTGTTTGTTAGTCATTTGTTTACAAAAGTCAGTTGTTTTTAAGTCGTTTACGTGGACGTATCATACCTTTCTTTGGTGTTAAAAATGTCTAATTTTAAGCCAAATAAAGAGCATTTGTGGCATGTCATGATTTTCTTATTTAATCAAAAGAAAAAGGCATCTGAATGTCATCGAATTTTTGTTGAGACTTATGGCGATCTTGCTCCAACCGTCAAGACATGTGAATGTTGGTTTCAACGTTTCAAACGTGGTGATTTTGATGTTACTGATCAAAAACGAGAAAATCGACCAAATCGACTACGAGCTTCTCAAGCCCGGCGAAACAGTCAATACCGAGCGCTACCGACAACAAGTGATCAATTTGAGTCACGCATTGATCGAAAAACGCCCAGAATGGGCTCACAGGCACGCCAAAGTCATTCTTCAGCATGATAACGCTCCTGCACATTCAGCCAGATTGACTAAGGAAACGATTTCTTCGCTTGGTTGGGAACTCCTACCCCACCCGCCGTATTCACCTGACCTGGCGCCTTCTGATTATCACCTCTTCTCATCGATGGGACACTCATTGGCGGAGCAACACTTCAACAATTTCGAAAACGTACGAAAATGGCTCGATGAATGGATTTCAAATAAAGATGAAGCATTCTTTTGGAATGGTATCCATATATTGCCCGAGAGATGGACAAAATGTGTAGAAAGCGAGGGCCAGTACTTTGAATAAAATATATTATACTTTTTTTTAAATTACTGTGTATATATTTTAAGAAATAAACGACATTTTAAACTTGCATACCTGGTATCTCCCTACCTATTTTCTTTATAATCTGTAACCTGTACCCAAAACTGGGAGATCATTCATTGTCAAGCAGTTGAAAGACATTAATTAATGTTAAGAGACTATATTGTATTCTCGACTTGTGGGGAGGTCCCACAACAAATTCACATGGAAGAATTGTCAAACTTTTTTAGGTGACTCTGATCTAATAATACTAAATGACGCTTCCCCTACTCACTTTGCACAAGAACTAGAACCAAATCAGCAATTGACCTATCACTGATATCTTCAGATATCACTCCTAAGTTCCAATGGTCTGTTCTTGGAGACTGTCTTAGCAGTGACCATTTCTCCATTTATATTGAATTACTCAACATATCAATCCTCTAAAGTGGAATCCAAGAAAATGATTGGGCATAATTCCAAGAGCTAGCTTAATTGATAGTTATAGATATAAATGAATTAAACATTGATAACATTATAGATAATATTGACAATAATTGCAGCTAGGGAGAGTATTCCCTTGATAGCAAGAAAAAAAAAATATTGTTCTATGAAGGTCTGAGGAATGCTCAAATCCTCCCTAGAACGATAATTTTCCTAAGAAATAAATAAATTAATTCCTAAGAAAAAAATTACTTATGAAATTAAAAAGGAGCCCCTCCACTAATACCTTAGAATTATATCTCCATAGACCCAAGTCCATTACACACTTAAAAAATCTTCCTGGCTAAAATTTCTTTCTACAATAAATGTGCTTACTCCACAACAAGAATTATGGGACATGGTGACACAAATAATGGTGACACTTGTTACCTATCCCACCAATGAATTTGGCCCTGTCACTGACCCCCCCAAAAAAGCAGATATTTTTGCTAAACACTTTTATCGAATATCGTCAAATTCAAATTAATTTTATAGCTATCAAAGAAAGTTATGAATCTAGTCCATTAATAATAAATAACTGTTCATTAAATTCTCTAAATATTCCTTCTCAAAATAAGAATTTCTCATTACCATTAAATCAAGAAAAGACATTGCTTCTGGCGTAACAGATACAATTATTATCAGTATGATTATAAACTTAAGTTTAAGAGATGAAAATTATATTGCTAAATGTATTTAATGAAATATATAAATCTGGAATAATGGATAATAATCAATGGAGGAAATCTATAGTGATTCCTACTCTTAAAAAAAATAAACCCTGTATTGATGTGAAAAGCTATAGACTGATTTCATGGTCAATCTCAATTTTTAATCTTTTTGAAAAACTTGTTATTAACAGATTAGATTGGTAATTTTTAAAAAAATGAAATATTAGGACCTTGGCAGGGTGGTTTTCAAAAAGCTTGAAGCACACAGGATAGTCCAGTTCAATTGGAAATATCAATAATAGATTGTTTTAGAAGGAAAAATAATGTAATGGGTGTTATTTTAGATATAGAGTGTGCATTGGAGAAAGCTTGAAAAAGACATATTCTGAATACTCTTGAAGTGATTTTCCAGACTTTTTTTAGTTAAGTGATTCTGTACTGGGAGACATTGGTTTATCCTAATAATTCTATGTCTTTGGTCCACATCTATACCGAACAAAACCTGCTACCTATAGAGAATTACTGAAATCTATTGGCAAGCAAATATTATTGATGTAATTATGCATTAATTAATGTTTTATTAATTATTATTGTATTTGCTATTGTTTAATTAATTTATGTTAAGCGCAAGTCATTGTCTTTTAGTGTGTGTGGATCATGGTGGCAGTTGTTGTTAGTTCAGTTTTTGACTCGAAATGGCTGCATGGCTAGTGACCGTTATGTAAAATAAATATCCAATATAATCCGTTCTTTGACTATCAGTTTAGTTATTTAATATATCCCAAAGTGCTCTGTTAAAACATATTAGGGTCATTTAAAAAAAATATTTTTCAATTTAATTAATTTTCCTACTAAGAACCAAACTTCATTAAAAGGGTTAAAAAAAATACTATTTTGCAACCAAATATGTGGTATCAACGACATAAAATAAAATTAATACTCAAAGTATAGACTTCTGTTATCTACCGTCATTAGCCATCTGCTAGCAAATTGTTTGATCCCACACTAATACCAGTCCTTGGGATGGCTGTCTAAGAAATCCTGGACAGCAATTTTAACTTTTATCAAATTATTTCACTTGAAGGTCCATTGTTGAAACAAGAATTAATCTGATGGTGGGAGACTGGTCTATGAGGAGATTGAACCCATAAGGTTTTTTAAAACTTTTCATTGGTTTGACGAGAAGTGTGAGACAAGCATTAACTTGTTGTAAGAAAACTCCTCTTCAGTTTATTAAAGCAGGATAATGCTCAGACAACTTTGCGTACAATCTTTCCAGTTGTTTGCAGTAGAGTTCAGAATTTTTTACAGTATCCATCAGGAGTAAAATTTGTGTTGAATAACACTTTCAAAATTTCAAAAACACATAAAAAGTTTTAAAAAGTATAGATTTTTTCTTTTAAAATTTTCCCCTTACAACAACCAGAAAAGCATTTTGACAGAGCTCTAACAATGGTTAGACAATGGTTTAAGCAATGGCTTAAAGGTATTCGGATTTCACAATAAACCCACAGATTACATCTTGGAATTAAGTATTTAAAAAGAAAATATTTTCCTCACAATGATATCATAAATGAACAATGGACCAATATATATTTAAACAGTAAAATTCTATAATTAATAATTAAATTAATAGAATTTAATATTTAAACAANAAATAAAATTCTATAAATTTAATTGATAATTAAAATTAATAAAGTTCATGTAGCAAACTATTCCATTCTCAATGATACTTGTACTGAAAATCCTCCATGGCTATTCTCTATGGTTAAATGTAATTTAATTTAAAAAATCATCAATCCCTGACATCTGATATCTGAATTCAATAAAATTAAGAATAAATTTTATTTAACAACTTTTATCTGAGAAGAAGTAGGAGCTACTTTACTATGACAGAACAGAAATATTAAGTAACTGTCCCCTATGTGTTCAAACTATTCTGCTGAGTTCCTAGCCATAAATAAAGCGCTTAATATAATTCTACCAGAAAACAGAAACTTAGCTATCCGTATAGACTTTCATTATAAAATATTTTTACTTTTGATTTCAGACGTACTACACATTCTATATGACTTAAATAGACATAACCCATCGATTAGTTTCATATGAATTCCCAGTCATAGTGACATTAGTAAAAACATCAAAGTAGATAAATTAGCAAAGAAAGACACACATTCAGAGAATTTGTAACAAAATAGTAATAGATGACATTATTTTAGCTGTACAAGCACAATGAATCGCACAAAGAATAAAATGCAGTTGGCCTGGGAGAAAATCTACGAGAAATAAAGAGAGATATGAATAAATGAAAGAGCACCCTGAGAGAAAGCAGGAGTGTGAATGTTGTTTTGTTCAGATTCCGAATAGGTCACACATGACTGACACATGGGTACCTCATGGCAAGAAATAGCCCTCTGATTTGTAGAGGCTGCAGAACTAGGCTGACAATAAAACATTAAGTTCCTGTCTTACTAGAAAGAGAGCTTCTATGATTAATATGCCTTATCATATGAGAGACATATTTGGGGATAATTCTAAATTGATTCTGAATGTTTACACCTTTTTGGATAAAATTCAAATATCTTCCAAAATATAAAATGTGTGTGTTACCAAATACCTATAAAGTTTTATTGTTAATATTTGCACAATAATGTTATTAGTTAATATTAATGTTAATTTTTGCCTGGCTATATGCAATTTTGATAATAAGACCTTAAGAACCCTTAGCTGTACAGTGCTATTCGGTGTTTTTAATCAAGACACTATTTTCATAATGAGAATATTATTATAATGTAAGAAATTATATTTAACTTTTACCGTTTCTTCTTCCGGGTTGGACCGTGTCAAATTGTTGTTATTTGCCGAGCTTTCGCACATCATGTGATGGCTTCTTCAGGGCTGAAAAGAGAATGAGAGTTATAAAGAAAGATACAGACTGAGCAAAATCTGGAAACCAGCACTAATTGACAAGAGGAACCAACCAATCATTGACCAGCCACCTGACTACTCCAGAGACCAGCCGCCAGAACACAGTATCAACCAATGGGAAGGCAGGCTTCGCCCAAGGACCAGACCGCGCCGGGATTATACACCACCTGGTGTATAGAACATGGTAATTATATACCACCTGGATTTTAAAAATCTCTCTTTTACAACTCTCATTCTCTTTTTAGCCCTGAAGAAGCCATCACATGATGTTCGAAAGCTCGGCAAATAACAACAATTTGACACGGTCCAACCCGGAAGAAGAAACAGTAAATACTTCTGACGACCATCGAAGCCTACGTGAACATATATTTAACTTTCACAAAATGACTATTCATGCAATCAAATTATAGAGAAAATGTCATTCTGCCTAACAGATTGTTCACTGAATAATTATGAGGGTAAAAAAAAGTCCTCTGAAGAAATCACTCCAAACAAAGCAAAAATAAAATCAAAACGTTCAAGTTCAAAATCACTTTCTCATTTGCTGAAACTATCTCTTCAACTAAATAATACTAATTATAATTTAAACACTGAGGTATATAAACTTTTGGATGTAATGGTTAAATAATTTATAAAAATAATATAATTTAGAAAGAAATTAATGTTTTAAAACTTTTAACTTTCTTTGGGCATGAAAGAATGATAAATAAAAATTCTTAACAAACCAATTTTTTAATCTATATTTTAAAGAAAATCCTCTTCTTACACTAAAATAATGCACATCTTCTTTTGTCCTTTTTACTCTCAAAAAAGGACAAAAGAAGATAGATACCACTTATTTGGTTGAAAAATAGTATTTTTTAAAAACCCTTTTAATGAAGTTTGGTTCTTATTAGTTGGGAAATTATTCAAATTTAAAAATATTTTTATTAAAATGACGCTAATATATGCTTGCCAATAGATTTCAGTAATTCTCTATAGGTAGCAGGTTTTGTTCGGTATGGATGTGGACCAAAGACGTAGAATTATTCGGATAAACCAATGCCTACCAGTATAGAATCACTTTACTAAAAAAAAGTCCGAAAAATCACTTTTTTAGTACTCGATGTGCTTCCTAAAAGTGTTTAAAATTGCTAAAAATTTGTGGGAGAGTTGTTCCCTATCTAGAAATTAATTTTAGATTCCAACCAGTAAATGCAAGTTTAATGCACCAACTGCATTTTATATTAATTACTTCTTGTTATGCCAAAATTTAAAATAGTTAATATTTTACTATAAAGCATTATAATTTTTTAGTCAGTTGCTCGTATATATCTGTTTTTTTTTCTCTCTCCCTCCCCCACTTTAAGATGTATATGTAAGTATAAAACATATAGGTACTGTTTGTTATTAAATGTCAAATTTATGCAGGAAGACAGATTCAGAATTAATTAAAAAGAGTGTTCCTTCATATTTTTTTCTTAATAATGGATGTAGTTGTTTTCAAAGTTTTAATGGTAAGTTTTTAGTGAAATTCTTGCTCTTTAGAGATGAATATATTTTGCAGGTACCTATGTATGAGATGTGCCCTCCTTGAGCCTGAGATGGTGCGAATGCTTGGTGACTTTCAAGTGGCAACTTCTATCTGGTTGGTTCAAGTTGTTCTTGAATCATACAGTGAAGATAGAAGCTCCTATGCTCCGCTGAAGAATCGTGAACTTATATTCCCTCTAGAAGAAATGACTCATCCAATACTTAGGCAAGTTCTATTTTCTTTCACAATTAAAAAATAATTAAAAATTGTATATATTGTTTAGGGAAGTATGTGACGAGAGGACCAGGCCTGTATGGTAAGGGGCCAATTGAAGGATGTCAGCTGCTTGCTTCTGAAAAGGGAATTAGGTTTAAGTGGAAATAACTATTAGGATCTTCTAGGCCTGCCTCAGCAGTTATAAAGGCTTGAAATTATGAAGTTATAAAAGCAGCTTGCCAGGGGCCCCCAGTCAGTAATAAGTTAGTGTTACTCAGTGCAGATTCCATGTCAGATCACATGCCTTAGAGCATCAGGCTGTCATAGCTTTTGCAGTTCTGGTAACAGTGAAGTGATAAGTGACAGTAATTCTTAAGTTCTTTTTAGTCCTCTATGTAAATAATCACATTTAATTTATTTTTACATAAATGTAATCAACTATAAGTAATTTATATTTTCTATGTATTTATCTATTAGTTAGTAAGGGCAGTAGGTTAGATTGTTATTTGTAGGTATAATAAATTAACTTTCATTTATCTTTGTTCTCAATTATTATTAATCCGTAGCCCATTACAATTTGGTGTCAGAAGTGGGATCCTTATTTTGTTGTGACTTTTGTGGGCTCCGGTTTTGTACAATAAAATGTCTTTTGGTTAAAGGATCTAAAAGTAGCAGATTTAAAAAATTAAGTTGCAAGAGCGCGATCTTTTTTTTGGAACGAAATCAGTACTACAACAACATCTGCATCAAGCTCTAATAGATGTAGGCAAAGATCCTAAAACAATTTTTTTTAAACAGAATTAACAAAATAATATGTTACTCTGGAAAATAAATTATCTGAATATTTTAGTGCGTTAGAAAATGAATTATCAGTTTCTATAGAATATAAATTCTCAGAACATTATATTACATTAGGAAATAAATGATCTCGTGCTTTAGAAAATAAATTATCTTAATAAACTATGCTTTAGAAAATTCACTTACTTAAGAAAATAAGTTTACTGTGTTTAAGAATAAGTTCATTGAAAACTCTACTGCCCTAGAAAATAAGATTAGAAATATTAGATTAGTGTTTTAGCAAATAAAGTCTTGGAGAGTTCTATTGCCATAGAGAATAAATAAATAGACCCTATGGAAAACAAAGTAACAGAAAACACTAATTTGGAGGTAAATTTGTTAACCTTCAAGTTTTATGAAGAGAGAATTATCAACAATTCGATCTTGGTAGTTTGAGTTAAGAACTTTTTTGGTTAAAAATTAGTTTTTTTAATTTTTTAGAACCAACATGTTTATGCATTAAGACAGATGTAGGATTAATTTAAAAGAATATTTCTTAATATTTTTTTCTTAAAAATGGATATAGTTATTTTTAAAGTTTTAATGAGTATATATTGAGTGATATCCTTGCTCTTGAGAGATGAATAGATTTTGCAGGTACCTATGTATGAGGTAAGTATGAGGAGTTTTAACAAAAAACATTTTTGATTAAAAATTACTTTTTAATTTTTTAACTACCAAGACTGAATTTATAATAATCCTCTCTTCAGAAAACACTAATGTTTTAGAAGATAGGTTAGTTATTATAGAGAATAGTTTTCAGGAAAAAGTAAATTCAATTAAAAATTAATTGTAGAGTAAATTAGTTAGTAGTCTTAAAATAAGAGTATAAGGGACTCTAGAGCGCAGACTAGTCCAGCCTCTTCTTGACCCACGTGAAGATTACCCATGATGTCTTCAAGGAGGACATCTGTAAGCCTGCTGCTGTACCTACGACTCCGACACTAAACGTGATTCTGTTTTGTTGATGGAAAGATTTCCTGGGAAGGCTTCAAAACACTCTTCAAGACTGAGGTTATAGTCTACTGATGGTTGCTGGGGACTAAGGCTTCCTTATTGTGCTTCGCCCTATGAGGAGGCGCACTAGGAGTCCTTCAAGCTGTACCCTTTCTGAGACCCAGCAAGCTTAGCTTTGGCCGGTATAGCTTAGTTAAGCTATCCCAGCTAAGGACACTCATCGACGCACTGACTCTAGCTATGGAATTTAAGCCTGTAAAGCAGTCCGTTTGACGTCATAATGGAGTTTAGGTTGTGCGGGTGGAATCTGAAGTGACCCCAACATAGAAAAAATGGTGAAAGAGGCACTTGAGGAACTTAAAACTATTATTAGGTTTAAGCAGAAATAACTATTAGGCTCTTCTAGGCCTACCTCGGCCTTTCCCTGAAGTTAAATTCAAATCGCCAGCGGCCCCAGTCATTGATAAGTAAGTTAGTGTTACTCAATCGCAGATCACATGCCTCAGAGCTTCTTAATACTTTTATAGAAGCTAATATTTNTTCTTTATTAAAGGGGTTTCTTAATAACTTTGGGAATTCAGATCTGATGTATAGTTCTAAAATAAAGTTGCACAAAAAAGATTTAGATCATTTAAAAAGCTTAAAAATTGTATTGTGCAAAGTAATATCCAATATTAGTAGTCATGTATCAATGAAACAAAATCCTTTTCTTTATTTTAACAATTATTTGTGAGAACTGTTTATTGTCATATAATAATACCATTAACTTTTGGCTTGAAATGTCATTTCGTAATAACATACTTGAATGTGTAATTCATTCATTCCAAATAAATAATTAAAAGCATTTTACTACTCATATTGGTTGTGACTGAACATTTTGAAGGTTGACACTCTGTGGATCAAGATCAGTGGATCTTCCATTGTAAAAAGCATCCATAAAAAGCATTTTACTATGCTTGAAAAAAAACTCTGGAAAGCAGTTACTCTCACATAGTACAAATGGTTTTCTCTTAAGTTCTCATTTTGACACAGAGTTAACCAGCTTCTGATTTGTCTATTTTAACATTAGGAAGCTTGTGGTCCTACCCTCAATAATTTTATTTTTTGTTATATTTTTGTATGAGTTCTTTTCCTTCTAAACTTTCTTCTGTCTCCATTCTTCAATTTTACTGTTTGTTATGTATGCAAGTTGACTCTTATCTAATTTGTTTGCTTATTTCAATTCTTCATTTCTTTTATAATAGTTTGCTCCCCCCCCCCTCCCCTCAAATTATAATCTATAAACTATCACTGGTTAAGTTAACATTCTGAAAAATATTAACAGAAATAAAAGTGATGGTGGAGTCGAAGCAACATAAATTTGAAGTTGGAAAATAGTTGAATAGTGACAGCTTATCTAAACTAGAACAATAAATAAATAAAACAAGTATTCTTATTTAACTGCCTTAATTGTGCTTGGCTTGAAATTTCAAATTATTTGTAGTAACAGCTATTTTACTAGCATTGTTATTAATATCACTCATGTCAGTTCCACAGTCACATCTATCAGCAGGTTTTTTATTAAATGAGCTTTGACATTTGTTTACTTGTCTCAGATGAATGTAAAGTGCTCAAATAAAATTCATTCAGTAGTTTGGATGAATTTTTCTCACCCATACTTTTTTCAGTCTTCCAATTTCTATAATACACCCCCCCCCCCCATTCCCCTACTTTACAGTACATAAACAA
>KZ812612.1:3207-14875 GCA_000696205.2 Oncopeltus fasciatus | reverse complement strand
TTCAATAATTTGATCTTCGCTTAATTTACTCAACTACTGCATAACATTTTGACTACCTTTTGATAGCTGATCTGAAATTAAATGAAATGTGGAGCTTTATTCAGAGACTCAAGTCCCCTTGAATAACAAAGAGGTCACAGCTGACAGTAATTTCTGACTAAAATACAGTAATAAAAATTACTAAAGTGCAAATGAAGTAAACTTTTAATATAAAATATTTCCAGCTTGACAATGGCATTACTTACAACTTGTAGAAATATAAGAGAATCCTACAGTAGAAATAGGAGAAATAAATATTTAATATAAAAGTATTTAAAACAAAAAACAATAGGTTTGCAAAAAACAATGAGTGCAACAAAAAAAAAAAAAAAAAAAATGCTCAAAAGCAGTCCATAACAATTAGTCATGATAAAAAAGAAGTTGCTGAAATAGGTGGGATTTGAAGGATGCGAGTGAGGATTAGCTAGGAATATTTAGAGAGATCGAATTCCAGAGTTTGGAGGATCTGATGAAGAAGGAGTGACTAAATGCAGCAGATTTTTAAGGAGAAGGATTAAGGTCGGAATGTCGAGAACGAGTGGAGCGGGAAAATACGAAAGATTTGAAAGTTAAAAGATCATAGAGGAAAAATATGACTTGATAGTGGAGAGAACGAAGAAAATATATGTCTATGGAAGAATGTCTATAACTATTTTGGCTCGGAATAATATTTAGCTGTATTATATTAATTCTTATAAATTAATTTCCATAGTTGATTTTTCTTGAGTGCGGATACAGTAGTGGCGGACTCATCGTCCAGCTCGTTACAAAGCCATTAGGCCCACTTCTCCTGTCTGCGGTGGCCTGGACTTCTCGCTTTCCAGAGCCTGGAGTAGTCAAGAGTACGTCTGTTTTCACCAGCATCTGTCGGTCTTAAGTGGACATCATGCCAGCTCGTTTCTGATACACACCCTCGCTCATCATCTGGTGTATAGCTTTTCTCCACTTGTAGTCAATGTCTCTCACTTGTTTGCACAAGAAACCTTCACTGCTGTCAGAAGTTTCAAGTGTTCTGTGTCAGAACTGAACGAAAACTGCACAAACTCACCGTAAATTTTTGTGAAGAAATTCGACCATTGCTGTATTAGATACGAATATCTGTAGTTCTGTAGTCATAGTTTTTACTATTTTTATACATTTTTAAAATTATTTGATGTGACTTACAGGATACCTAATTTGTTTATTATAAACATTTATTTTGCGTTAGATGCATTATTACATTTATGATCCCTTTATATTACTATCATTAATACTTAAACAATCGGTATATAGATTTATGATTTATCATGAATATTTCTTATCGCGATGGAATCGGTTAGAAAATATTGATTCCCGTTAGAGGGGAGATAGAAACAGTGACCTCAACTTTCACACTAATATCATAAAATAATATCCAATTTTTTTTTTGTTTGCAGAATGATTGAACTTTCTAGTTTATAAGATTAAAAAAAATTAATTTAAAAACATTTAAGTCATAAGTAAAACGTTTCTTTTTTAATGTTGTAAATTTTTTTTTTCAAAAAAATACTTTGTGAATCTGGTGGCATTGTTGTAATTATATAACACAGACAATTTTAATGTTGTTTACTCTAGTTAAATGATTTGATGTTATATTGATAAGAGTTATCTAGAGCCTTTATAGCTTAATAAGGATCTTCAAATAATGAACTTCATTTATCTAAGGCTTTTGGTTTGGGGATAATATAAGAGAGATCGTAGAATTTTAAGGTCATTTACATCTCTCCGTCATTTCTGCTCTTTCGGTAATAACGGTTCATTATTACCAATGGTATAGTTGTTTGTAATTTAGACGTATTGTATTTCACTGTGCATATGTATATGCATGTGTGTATGTTTCGGTGTGGATGAGAGAGAGAGAGAGAGAGAGAGAGAGAGAGAGAGAGAGAGAGAGAGAGAGAGAGAGAGAGNGAGTGGGAGAGAGAGAGGGAGAGAGAGAGGAAGAGAGAGGAAGAGAGAGAGAGAGAGAGAGAGAGAGAGAGAGAGAGAGAGAGAGAGAGAGAGAGGACAGATTAGATTAGATATCTTTATTGTCATAGGATGTACATCCTTTTGACGGTTTAAAGCCACATTTAAAACTACACCTATTTATTCCTGACCCATTAAAAAGAGAGTGTGGGGGGGGGGAGGGAGAGAGAGAGAGAGAGAGAGAGTGAGAGAGAGAGAGAGGTGAGAGTCAACTCGCTAAAAATTTCATCATACGATGGCGCAAAACCTAATTCTGTTTTTTGTTGATACTTTTTAAAACCATCCTTTTCTTACGCGAAAATGAGTTGAAAGAGTTCAGTTTCAATATACCGAGAATTGCTGTATATAAATGGCAAGACAAAACTATCTGTTCTATGATATTGCGGTATGCGGATACCAATTTAGCGGAATGACCTGAGGCAAGAGTACTAATTAGCTCAGGATTTGCATACAAGAACACAAGATTCCTGGCGTCTTCCACCCTGATTATATTCGTTCTCGTTTTGATTTTGCTTAGGCTCCACAACACCAATCCTTCGCTTCCAATATTTTATTTGTAATTCTGTTATGTATCTTAACATATCATTATATTGTGTCATTACTGGCGCCAGTTCACAATTTCCTTTGAAAGCATTATCGTCGAATAAATTACTTTTATTTATACATTATTTTATATTTTAAAACCCATAATTTCTTATAATTAATAGCAAAATTTAGATCTAGTTTTTTATAAGCAACCAAACAAACCGCTGACTGTGACTGCCACTCGACACACGTAACAGTTACTCTGTTGCTCGCCTCATGTAGCCGTCATCATTGTATAACATTGGCCCCATATGTTTTATTGTAGCCGGCGTTTTACTTCGCTAAATAATAACAATTTATTGACCTATTGATTTCATTCCTAATTTATAAATGAAATGTGTCTATTAATTTTTAAAGTTTAACTATTGTTTTGATGATGAATATTGTTATACTAACAGTGATGGTTTTATAAAAACCTAAAATAGTGAAATAAATAATTTTGTTCTTCATGTTATTCAACGATAATGCATTATCTAACACCGTAAAAATTCCTTTCTTGATATTCCGAAGGAAGATATCTACGCAATATATTCAAAACTCTTTATGCTGCAATTTTACATAACTATGATTGTAAAATATAAATTTTTTTGCCTTAAAATCTTTTATAATTAATTTCTTCAGTTAATTACCTTTAGTTTGTCCCCTCCTTTTACACATACACACAATGTGACACAATAACCGATAGAGCTAAGTATAATGTTTCTTCCAGAGTAATCCCTTGGATAAACATTACGCCTACAAAATGAACATTCATAAATTGAGCGATATATTATTATTATACATTTTATTTTAGTTTCTCATTGATAATCTTATTTTTTGAATGTATTTATAATTGATGCCCTAAATGAATTTCTATTGATATAGTTTTATTACTATTATTTCTGTAATAATTAAAGATGAAGAGACGGCAGATAAGTGGTACTTAATTTTATTGAGAATTTGCAATTCTGCAAGTCTGCCGTCGGGGACAAAGGCACCGTATGTATTCCCCCCATGTCTCTCGGAACATCATCATGTACTGAATACCCTCAGGAATCCCATTGGCGGAGGTTATCAATAGATAAGGAGTTGGGGAGTCATACTTTCCTTGCTCTCCCGTCGGGGACAAAGGCACCGTATGTATTCCCCCATGTCTCACGGAACATCTTCATGTACTGAATACCCTCAGGAATCCCATTGGCGGAGGTTATCAATAGATAAGGAGTTGGGGAGTCATACTTTCCTTGCTCTCCCGTCGGGGACAAAGGCACCGTATGTATTCCCCCCATGTCTGACGGAACATCTTCATGTACTGAATACCCTCAGGAATCCCATTGGCGGAGGTTATCAATAGATAAGGAGTTGGGGAGTCATACTTTCCTTGCTCTCCCGTCGGGGACAAAGGCACCGTATGTATTCCCCCCATGTCTGACGGAACATCTTCATGTACTGAATACCCTCAGGAATCCCATTGGCGGAGGTTATCAATAGATAAGGAGTTGGGGAGTCATACTTTCCTTGCTCTCCCGTCGGGGACAAAGGCACCGTATGTATTCCCCCCATGTCTGACGGAACATCTTCATGTACTGAATACCCTCAGGAATCCCATTGGCGGAGGTTATCAATAGATAAGGAGTTGGGGAGTCATACTTTCCTTGCTCTCCCGTCGGGGACAAAGGCACCGTATGTATTCCCCCCATGTCTGACGGAACATCTTCATGTACTGAATACCCTCAGGAATCCCATTGGCGGAGGTTATCAATAGATAAGGAGTTGGGGAGTCATACTTTCCTTGCTCTCCCGTCGGGGACAAAGGCACCGTATGTATTCCCCCCATGTCTGACGGAACATCTTCATGTACTGAATACCCTCAGGAATCCCATTGGCGGAGGTTATCAATAGATAAGGAGTTGGGGAGTCATACTTTCCTTGCTCTCCCGTCGGGGACAAAGGCACCGTATGTATTCCCCCCATGTCTGACGGAACATCTTCATGTACTGAATACCCTCAGGAATCCCATTGGCGGAGGTTATCAATAGATAAGGAGTTGGGGAGTCATACTTTCCTTGCTCTCCCGTCGGGGACAAAGGCACCGTATGTATTCCCCCCATGTCTGACGGAACATCTTCATGTACTGAATACCCTCAGGAATCCCATTGGCGGAGGTTATCAATAGATAAGGAGTTGGGGAGTCATACTTTCCTTGCTCTCCCGTCGGGGACAAAGGCACCGTATGTATTCCCCCCATGTCTGACGGAACATCTTCATGTACTGAATACCCTCAGGAATCCCATTGGCGGAGGTTATCAATAGATAAGGAGTTGGGGAGTCATACTTTCCTTGCTCTCCCGTCGGGGACAAAGGCACCGTATGTATTCCCCCCATGTCTGACGGAACATCTTCATGTACTGAATACCCTCAGGAATCCCATTGGCGGAGGTTATCAATAGATAAGGAGTTGGGGAGTCATACTTTCCTTGCTCTCCCGTCGGGGACAAAGGCACCGTATGTATTCCCCCCATGTCTGACGGAACATCTTCATGTACTGAATACCCTCAGGAATCCCATTGGCGGAGGTTATCAATAGATAAGGAGTTGGGGAGTCATACTTTCCTTGCTCTCCCGTCGGGGACAAAGGCACCGTATGTATTCCCCCCATGTCTGACGGAACATCTTCATGTACTGAATACCCTCAGGAATCCCATTGGCGGAGGTTATCAATAGATAAGGAGTTGGGGAGTCATACTTTCCTTGCTCTCCCGTCGGGGACAAAGGCACCGTATGTATTCCCCCCATGTCTGACGGAACATCTTCATGTACTGAATACCCTCAGGAATCCCATTGGCGGAGGTTATCAATAGATAAGGAGTTGGGGAGTCATACTTTCCTTGCTCTCCCGTCGGGGACAAAGGCACCGTATGTATTCCCCCCATGTCTGACGGAACATCTTCATGTACTGAATACCCTCAGGAATCCCATTGGCGGAGGTTATCAATAGATAAGGAGTTGGGGAGTCATACTTTCCTTGCTCTCCCGTCGGGGACAAAGGCACCGTATGTATTCCCCCCATGTCTGACGGAACATCTTCATGTACTGAATACCCTCAGGAATCCCATTGGCGGAGGTTATCAATAGATAAGGAGTTGGGGAGTCATACTTTCCTTGCTCTCCCGTCGGGGACAAAGGCACCGTATGTATTCCCCCCATGTCTGACGGAACATCTTCATGTACTGAATACCCTCAGGAATCCCATTGGCGGAGGTTATCAATAGATAAGGAGTTGGGGAGTCATACTTTCCTTGCTCTCCCGTCGGGGACAAAGGCACCGTATGTATTCCCCCCATGTCTGACGGAACATCTTCATGTACTGAATACCCTCAGGAATCCCATTGGCGGAGGTTATCAATAGATAAGGAGTTGGGGAGTCATACTTTCCTTGCTCTCCCGTCGGGGACAAAGGCACCGTATGTATTCCCCCCATGTCTGACGGAACATCTTCATGTACTGAATACCCTCAGGAATCCCATTGGCGGAGGTTATCAATAGATAAGGAGTTGGGGAGTCATACTTTCCTTGCTCTCCCGTCGGGGACAAAGGCACCGTATGTATTCCCCCCATGTCTGACGGAACATCTTCATGTACTGAATACCCTCAGGAATCCCATTGGCGGAGGTTATCAATAGATAAGGAGTTGGGGAGTCATACTTTCCTTGCTCTCCCGTCGGGGACAAAGGCACCGTATGTATTCCCCCCATGTCTGACGGAACATCTTCATGTACTGAATACCCTCAGGAATCCCATTGGCGGAGGTTATCAATAGATAAGGAGTTGGGGAGTCATACTTTCCTTGCTCTCCCGTCGGGGACAAAGGCACCGTATGTATTCCCCCCATGTCTGACGGAACATCTTCATGTACTGAATACCCTCAGGAATCCCATTGGCGGAGGTTATCAATAGATAAGGAGTTGGGGAGTCATACTTTCCTTGCTCTCCCGTCGGGGACAAAGGCACCGTATGTATTCCCCCCATGTCTGACGGAACATCTTCATGTACTGAATACCCTCAGGAATCCCATTGGCGGAGGTTATCAATAGATAAGGAGTTGGGGAGTCATACTTTCCTTGCTCTCCCGTCGGGGACAAAGGCACCGTATGTATTCCCCCCATGTCTGACGGAACATCTTCATGTACTGAATACCCTCAGGAATCCCATTGGCGGAGGTTATCAATAGATAAGGAGTTGGGGAGTCATACTTTCCTTGCTCTCCCGTCGGGGACAAAGGCACCGTATGTATTCCCCCCATGTCTGACGGAACATCTTCATGTACTGAATACCCTCAGGAATCCCATTGGCGGAGGTTATCAATAGATAAGGAGTTGGGGAGTCATACTTTCCTTGCTCTCCCGTCGGGGACAAAGGCACCGTATGTATTCCCCCCATGTCTGACGGAACATCTTCATGTACTGAATACCCTCAGGAATCCCATTGGCGGAGGTTATCAATAGATAAGGAGTTGGGGAGTCATACTTTCCTTGCTCTCCCGTCGGGGACAAAGGCACCGTATGTATTCCCCCCATGTCTGACGGAACATCTTCATGTACTGAATACCCTCAGGAATCCCATTGGCGGAGGTTATCAATAGATAAGGAGTTGGGGAGTCATACTTTCCTTGCTCTCCCGTCGGGGACAAAGGCACCGTATGTATTCCCCCCATGTCTGACGGAACATCTTCATGTACTGAATACCCTCAGGAATCCCATTGGCGGAGGTTATCAATAGATAAGGAGTTGGGGAGTCATACTTTCCTTGCTCTCCCGTCGGGGACAAAGGCACCGTATGTATTCCCCCCATGTCTGACGGAACATCTTCATGTACTGAATACCCTCAGGAATCCCATTGGCGGAGGTTATCAATAGATAAGGAGTTGGGGAGTCATACTTTCCTTGCTCTCCCGTCGGGGACAAAGGCACCGTATGTATTCCCCCCATGTCTGACGGAACATCTTCATGTACTGAATACCCTCAGGAATCCCATTGGCGGAGGTTATCAATAGATAAGGAGTTGGGGAGTCATACTTTCCTTGCTCTCCCGTCGGGGACAAAGGCACCGTATGTATTCCCCCCATGTCTGACGGAACATCTTCATGTACTGAATACCCTCAGGAATCCCATTGGCGGAGGTTATCAATAGATAAGGAGTTGGGGAGTCATACTTTCCTTGCTCTCCCGTCGGGGACAAAGGCACCGTATGTATTCCCCCCATGTCTGACGGAACATCTTCATGTACTGAATACCCTCAGGAATCCCATTGGCGGAGGTTATCAATAGATAAGGAGTTGGGGAGTCATACTTTCCTTGCTCTCCCGTCGGGGACAAAGGCACCGTATGTATTCCCCCCATGTCTGACGGAACATCTTCATGTACTGAATACCCTCAGGAATCCCATTGGCGGAGGTTATCAATAGATAAGGAGTTGGGGAGTCATACTTTCCTTGCTCTCCCGTCGGGGACAAAGGCACCGTATGTATTCCCCCCATGTCTGACGGAACATCTTCATGTACTGAATACCCTCAGGAATCCCATTGGCGGAGGTTATCAATAGATAAGGAGTTGGGGAGTCATACTTTCCTTGCTCTCCCGTCGGGGACAAAGGCACCGTATGTATTCCCCCCATGTCTGACGGAACATCTTCATGTACTGAATACCCTCAGGAATCCCATTGGCGGAGGTTATCAATAGATAAGGAGTTGGGGAGTCATACTTTCCTTGCTCTCCCGTCGGGGACAAAGGCACCGTATGTATTCCCCCCATGTCTGACGGAACATCTTCATGTACTGAATACCCTCAGGAATCCCATTGGCGGAGGTTATCAATAGATAAGGAGTTGGGGAGTCATACTTTCCTTGCTCTCCCGTCGGGGACAAAGGCACCGTATGTATTCCCCCCATGTCTGACGGAACATCTTCATGTACTGAATACCCTCAGGAATCCCATTGGCGGAGGTTATCAATAGATAAGGAGTTGGGGAGTCATACTTTCCTTGCTCTCCCGTCGGGGACAAAGGCACCGTATGTATTCCCCCCATGTCTGACGGAACATCTTCATGTACTGAATACCCTCAGGAATCCCATTGGCGGAGGTTATCAATAGATAAGGAGTTGGGGAGTCATACTTTCCTTGCTCTCCCGTCGGGGACAAAGGCACCGTATGTATTCCCCCCATGTCTGACGGAACATCTTCATGTACTGAATACCCTCAGGAATCCCATTGGCGGAGGTTATCAATAGATAAGGAGTTGGGGAGTCATACTTTCCTTGCTCTCCCGTCGGGGACAAAGGCACCGTATGTATTCCCCCCATGTCTGACGGAACATCTTCATGTACTGAATACCCTCAGGAATCCCATTGGCGGAGGTTATCAATAGATAAGGAGTTGGGGAGTCATACTTTCCTTGCTCTCCCGTCGGGGACAAAGGCACCGTATGTATTCCCCCCATGTCTGACGGAACATCTTCATGTACTGAATACCCTCAGGAATCCCATTGGCGGAGGTTATCAATAGATAAGGAGTTGGGGAGTCATACTTTCCTTGCTCTCCCGTCGGGGACAAAGGCACCGTATGTATTCCCCCCATGTCTGACGGAACATCTTCATGTACTGAATACCCTCAGGAATCCCATTGGCGGAGGTTATCAATAGATAAGGAGTTGGGGAGTCATACTTTCCTTGCTCTCCCGTCGGGGACAAAGGCACCGTATGTATTCCCCCCATGTCTGACGGAACATCTTCATGTACTGAATACCCTCAGGAATCCCATTGGCGGAGGTTATCAATAGATAAGGAGTTGGGGAGTCATACTTTCCTTGCTCTCCCGTCGGGGACAAAGGCACCGTATGTATTCCCCCCATGTCTGACGGAACATCTTCATGTACTGAATACCCTCAGGAATCCCATTGGCGGAGGTTATCAATAGATAAGGAGTTGGGGAGTCATACTTTCCTTGCTCTCCCGTCGGGGACAAAGGCACCGTATGTATTCCCCCCATGTCTGACGGAACATCTTCATGTACTGAATACCCTCAGGAATCCCATTGGCGGAGGTTATCAATAGATAAGGAGTTGGGGAGTCATACTTTCCTTGCTCTCCCGTCGGGGACAAAGGCACCGTATGTATTCCCCCCATGTCTGACGGAACATCTTCATGTACTGAATACCCTCAGGAATCCCATTGGCGGAGGTTATCAATAGATAAGGAGTTGGGGAGTCATACTTTCCTTGCTCTCCCGTCGGGGACAAAGGCACCGTATGTATTCCCCCCATGTCTGACGGAACATCTTCATGTACTGAATACCCTCAGGAATCCCATTGGCGGAGGTTATCAATAGATAAGGAGTTGGGGAGTCATACTTTCCTTGCTCTCCCGTCGGGGACAAAGGCACCGTATGTATTCCCCCCATGTCTGACGGAACATCTTCATGTACTGAATACCCTCAGGAATCCCATTGGCGGAGGTTATCAATAGATAAGGAGTTGGGGAGTCATACTTTCCTTGCTCTCCCGTCGGGGACAAAGGCACCGTATGTATTCCCCCCATGTCTGACGGAACATCTTCATGTACTGAATACCCTCAGGAATCCCATTGGCGGAGGTTATCAATAGATAAGGAGTTGGGGAGTCATACTTTCCTTGCTCTCCCGTCGGGGACAAAGGCACCGTATGTATTCCCCCCATGTCTGACGGAACATCTTCATGTACTGAATACCCTCAGGAATCCCATTGGCGGAGGTTATCAATAGATAAGGAGTTGGGGAGTCATACTTTCCTTGCTCTCCCGTCGGGGACAAAGGCACCGTATGTATTCCCCCCATGTCTGACGGAACATCTTCATGTACTGAATACCCTCAGGAATCCCATTGGCGGAGGTTATNTTTTTTAAAATTTATTGGTGATGCGAAAAAATTCACTTAAATTTATTAATTAATTTATATTACTCATTTATAGAAATTCTTTTTTATATTTACTCAACAGAAGTAGCATTTCATTGACCTTGTCTTTCATAGGTTGGTGTGAAGCTTGGTTCTTTAGTTTTATATATAAACTTTATTGAAAAACTATCTGATTTACTCATATGATTTCCTTCTACAACTGTAACACATTCAATGAGCTGGGACACAAAGCAATCGGTACTGTCGGCTGTGTCTCAGCAGCCAGGAACACCTTGAGCAAGGGGACCACTTCTTCCCTGCTCTATTTCACACCTTGCCAAAGAGTTAAGGGGCGATTGCCGACCTTTTTTTTTGTAATGTAAGTGCAATTCCAAGACGAACTAATCAACTAAGTCTCCATCACTTTCACCTGCATGGTCTGCCTCCCGTTTACCTCTCCTCTTTTCTAATTCGTCTATACAGGTAATCATTTCTCATCCTTTTGTTACAAGACTTCTATATATTTCTTAATTACTAAGTAGTTTAGTGTTCAAAGGCCCATTGGGAATACATGTTACGGTTGAGTCAATTGCGACCCACGAAAGAATTGCAGAAAGGAAATTTTAACTTGACACAGAGCGAGTTTAATTGTAACAAATTTAAAAATTAGTTTTGCTATCAGCTTGCGGAAGTTGGATCTATCAATCGAAAACTGCCTACTGTTTTCACTTATCAGACGAGAGATGCACGCAGTAGAGGCTTATCGATATTGAACTTCGACCGCGGGTAGCTCACGTGACGCCATTAGCCTGTCCAGTGAAGGGCAACCTGTAGCCCTAAACCTAGTCCAAGTCTGAGGGATACGCGCCTATAGCCCAGCGATTCACGCACTTGGCTCGTATAGAGAAATCCCGCGCTCGCTCGCTATGGACTATACTCTGTTGGGTCTGCAAATTGCATGGCTTGATACTAATGTAGGGGTTGAATTATGCTTCCACCTTTACTCTAATAATCCTTAGGAACGCTCTGAAAGACAGATTACACCAAGTTACCAAGTATTTCTCTATGGCCAACTAATATCAAAACCTGACAGGTTTTTTTTTTTTTTTTTTTTTTTTTTTTTTTTTTTTTTTTTTTTTTTTTTTTTTTTTTTTTTT
>KZ812607.1:3463-14739 GCA_000696205.2 Oncopeltus fasciatus | reverse complement strand
GAACCAGCACCCTTAGCAACAGCATAATTTACCAGAAGGTAAAAACACATCGCAGCTGGAAATCCACCTTCAGACTTCTTCAGTACTGAACCAGCACCCTTAGCAACAGCATAATTTACCAGAAGGTAACAACACATCGCAGCTGGAAATCCACCTTCAGACTTCTTCAGTACTGAACCAGCACCCTTAGCAACAGCATAATTTACCAGAAGGTAACAACACATCGCAGCTGGAAATCCACCTTCAGACGTCTTCAGTACAGAACCAGCACCCTTAGCAACAGCATAATTTACCAGAAGGTAACAACACATCGCAGCTGGAAATCCACCTTCAGACCTCTTCAGTAGAGAACCAGCACCCTTAGCAACAGCGTAATTTATCAGAAGGTAACAACACATCGCAACTGGAAATCCAATATTCACCATATTTCGCCTAAATCACACACTTGGTGCAACCTCCACAGCTGTCATCGGTCATTTCAGGTATTGACGTCCCCTCCAGCTTATCATCTTCTGAGCGAAGTACCTCACATACTTTAATCACACACTCAGTTATACGTACTGGAACACTTACTATATCTTACTGAGCTCCAGTTAAGTGAGTGCCCTCGTAGTCATGACTGTGTTTACAAGTACAGCTACTATACTATTTTATTGATCGACACGAAATCATACAAAGAAAAACTGAGTTAAAAGTATATCTAAGCACATCGACATAGCTCTCATTACGAAGACACATAAGAGCATTACTTCNCACCTTCAGACCAGGACTCAGCTAATTTCCTTATCAGTTCCCTCCTGCCACGAAGAAATCTACGATAGAGAACCAGCACCCTTAGCAACAGCATAATTTACCAGAAGGTAACAACACATCGCAGCTGGAAATCCAATAACATCATATTTCGCCTAAACCACACAATTGGTGCAAACTCCACAGCTGTAATCGGTCATTTCAGGTATTGACGTCCAGCTTATCATCTTCTGATGATGTGAGTGAAGTACCTCACATACTTTAAGTATACACACAGTTATATGTACTGGAACACTTACTATATCCAGTTATGTGAGTGCCCTCGTACTCATGACTGTGTTTACAAGTACAGCTAATATACTATTATATTGTTCGACACGAAATCATACAAAGAAAAACTGAGTTAAAAGTATATCTAAGCACATCGACATAGCTCTCATTACGAAGACACATAAGAGCATTACTTCACGCATTACTTACTTCATGGCAACAATCAAAAGACAAAGATCGTTGCTAGGATATCAAAAAAGAATCTTCGTTGTTATTTAAGTTAAAATAATTGTAAATAATGATTTTCTAACATTTATTAGGAGCGATCTAAGGATCATCCAAACGGCAAACTCCGGCTGACGGCTTAAAATAGCCAAGCCTTATGTTTTTATTATGGTGACATTATATGCCTTTTTACCTGCAAATAATTCAAATGAAAACATTTATCTATAAGAATAATGCAACGAGATGCATTACATTATTACAGGAAATGTAACGTTGAACACAGCGCTCCCCCACCCCTTCACCCCCCGGACATGCACTTTGACATTTTGGTCTTATTGCCTATTTAGGGTGGAATTGGTGATTTCCCCTTTTCTACGTCCATCTTAAATCTTTATGGTGGAAGATTGACCCAGCGACTTTGAACTGACTGCGTAAAGTACTTCTTATGTTTCAGTTTTTAGCATCTAATGAGAAATAATGACTTGCAGAAAGAGGCTTCGCTCATCATTGACTACGCAGAACAAAGTTCTGTTCGAACAAACATCTCATACAACATTATTATATATTTGCAGTGTTGTTTTTACATTTGCAGACAACAAAGAATTGCAACTGTTGAAATAGAATTGTCAACGTGAACCATTAGCTAATTATTCAGATGAAGAGTTTTTTGATCATTGTTATTATTATTATATTTTTTTTGTTGGGTTTTGGTCAAAGCAGACAACAAAAATTCTTACTTGACCGAACCTCAACAAAAAAACATTTAATAATTAGCTATTTATTTCATTCTTTGTATTTAAATGTAAAATATAAAACAGAATGTTCTAAATAAGGAGCAATCCTTCTCAGATTTATGCTTCATTTACTTAGGTTATTAAAATCAAGAGCATATTGACTTCTCTTCTGTTCACCTGATTCCATTTTATCAAGGTATTCATGCTTCACTAAGGGCAAATTTTAATGAAGATGATGAATAACGGTAAATAAATAAATAAAAGTAAATAAAGATGAAAATATAAACATGATTTTTTATATTGTATCTAATTAATTTTATATTACCTTCTCCTTCTATCTTTGGAAGTAACTTCTCCGTAGTTATATTTCCTTCTTTAGTATTTATGAATCGAGGAATGTTTGCATTTTAATTAAAGCACATTTTTTATTAATTACAGGGCCCTTCTAGCGACCAGTGCTTTCCAGTTGTAAGTGCCCCTTACTTCAAAGAAAATGTATTTTTACCGTTAACTTTTTCAAACGTACACTACTCAGAAAATAAAATCAGAAATATGCCAGAAGAGGCAAAAATTAAACTTTAAGCAGAAGTTTCATATACATTTGATCTTGGAAAAGCTATAAAGGGATAAGAGATTTTAAATATCACCTTACTCTTTTATATTCAAGATCATATATGATATACGTACTTATTGACTTTTAAGATTACGCTGAACCTTCAAAGTTAGTTTATTATAAAATATCTTACTTGTTATGAGATTTAGTTTTAGAGGACATAAATGATAGAAAGCTAAATTTCGCTTTCATTATGTTCTATAATTTTTCCATAACAATAACAGATAAGGCAATGATTCAATTTTGTCTATTTTTTTTTTACCTCTTTCAAACAGTTAATTAAAGAAAAAAAAGTATTTTAATAATTTTGCAAACTACTCTTTAAATATCTTCATCGCAACACTTTTTGATTGAAAATACACTAGTAGTCTTACACGTNATATAAATTTATATATATATATATATATATATATTATCATTCTCTTTTTCAGTACTTTAAAGAATTTAGAAGAAAGTTCATTTAATTGACATTTCTTTTTTATCTAATATTTTCTTCAGTATAGATAATTTTTACTAAATGTTAATCACTGTAAATATTAGTATGAATATTTTTTTTTTTTTTTTAATTTGGCATATATCTGTTAAATGATCTGCAGTATTTCGCCTCTAACTACGAAATTCCAGACATTTCATTCAATGGGCTTATCATTCCGAACTAGAGCTACAAAAACAAAATAATATGTAATCGAAAGAGTTCCTTTCTGGGAAGGAAGTCGGAAATAGGATTTTTACTGTATATGCTTCTCAGCATATCTTATTATTGGATACTTGTATATGCGAGTATCTCTCGCACAATTAAGCATATTAACTGTGATTAATAAGTTTAAAAATAAAATTTTTATTACTATTTGATGACCAAGAAAATGGGTCTCTTCCACCTTCAGTCTATATAAACGATTATTGTAAAAAAAAGAAGGAGCAGTTAAGTATTGCATTTGGCTTCTTTAATATATAAAAATGATGGGGAATTAAGGATGACGAGATGAAGTACACAAAAAGCCTTTATGTTCACATTCCAGCGAATGGAAGAAATAGATGGTCGTAGGTATCTTGTGCTGGGAACCCAAGGTGAGGTGAGTGTAAGACAAGGAAACTAGGGGAGGGGACGACCGAAAGCATGGGAGTAAAGCAAACGCGCCCTCTACCGGGATATTGCCAAAGCTATGCTATATTTGGCATAGCTAGGATGCTGGAAGAGCCTGAGATATTGAAAAGAAGCTTCTCCTGGCAGAGACTACGACGACAGGACGGCGAGCCGAGCTCTGGTAACTAACAACCCAACTTCTTAAGCTCTTGAAGAAACTTAGGCCGAGCCCGTAAAGATGCTATAACCCCCCCTTAGGTTATAAAACTTATTCTCAAGCGGATTTAGCAAAGTTTCTAATTTCATTTTCCATGAATATCTTTTGGGACTGTCATAATTTCTAAGGGGGCTATCTATTTCTCTATGGAAGTAATAAAATAAAATTCCAAAATAGTTCTTAAAGAAAGTTGTTTTCCCTGAATCTCAGCCAAAAATGCTCATCTAACTGTGCTCTTTAGCAAGAATCACTCTCGAGTTATCTTTGCTTTTAGATTACATTGTTTTCTTTTAAAGACTGTATTGCGTGTGATACATCACTAAAAAACTGTATTACGTACCGTTCTCACCAGAATGTATTACGTGTAATACATCATTAAGAAACTGTATTACGTACCGTTCTCACCAGAATGTATTACGTGTAATACATCATTAAGAAACTGTATTACGTACCGTTCTCACCAGAATGTATTACGTGTAATACATCATTAAGAAACTGTATTACGTACCGTTCTCACCAGAATGTATTACGTGTAATACATCATTAAGAAACTGTATTACGTACCGTTCTCACCAGAATGTATTACGTGTAATACATCATTAAGAAACTGTATTACGTACCGTTCTCACCAGAATGTATTACGTGTAATACATCATTAAGAAACTGTATTACGTACCGTTCTCACCAGAATGTATTACGTGTAATACATCATTAAGAAACTGTATTACGTACCGTTCTCACCAGAATGTATTACGTGTAATACATCATTAAGAAACTGTATTACGTACCGTTCTCACCAGAATGTATTACGTGTAATACATCATTAAGAAACTGTATTACGTACCGTTCTCACCAGAATGTATTACGTGTAATACATCATTAAGAAACTGTATTACGTACCGTTCTCACCAGAATGTATTACGTGTAATACATCATTAAGAAACTGTATTACGTACCGTTCTCACCAGAATGTATTACGTGTAATACATCATTAAGAAACTGTATTACGTACCGTTCTCACCAGAATGTATTACGTGTAATACATCATTAAGAAACTGTATTACGTACCGTTCTCACCAGAATGTATTACGTGTAATACATCATTAAGAAACTGTATTACGTACCGTTCTCACCAGAATGTATTACGTGTAATACATCATTAAGAAACTGTATTACGTACCGTTCTCACCAGAATGTATTACGTGTAATACATCATTAAGAAACTGTATTACGTACCGTTCTCACCAGAATGTATTACGTGTAATACATCATTAAGAAACTGTATTACGTACCGTTCTCACCAGAATGTATTACGTGTAATACATCATTAAGAAACTGTATTACGTACCGTTCTCACCAGAATGTATTACGTGTAATACATCATTAAGAAACTGTATTACGTACCGTTCTCACCAGAATGTATTACGTGTAATACATCATTAAGAAACTGTATTACGTACCGTTCTCACCAGAATGTATTACGTGTAATACATCATTAAGAAACTGTATTACGTACCGTTCTCACCAGAATGTATTACGTGTAATACATCATTAAGAAACTGTATTACGTACCGTTCTCACCAGAATGTATTACGTGTAATACATCATTAAGAAACTGTATTACGTACCGTTCTCACCAGAATGTATTACGTGTAATACATCATTAAGAAACTGTATTACGTACCGTTCTCACCAGAATGTATTACGTGTAATACATCATTAAGAAACTGTATTACGTACCGTTCTCACCAGAATGTATTACGTGTAATACATCATTAAGAAACTGTATTACGTACCGTTCTCACCAGAATGTATTACGTGTAATACATCATTAAGAAACTGTATTACGTACCGTTCTCACCAGAATGTATTACGTGTAATACATCATTAAGAAACTGTATTACGTACCGTTCTCACCAGAATGTATTACGTGTAATACATCATTAAGAAACTGTATTACGTACCGTTCTCACCAGAATGTATTACGTGTAATACATCATTAAGAAACTGTATTACGTACCGTTCTCACCAGAATGTATTACGTGTAATACATCATTAAGAAACTGTATTACGTACCGTTCTCACCAGAATGTATTACGTGTAATACATCATTAAGAAACTGTATTACGTACCGTTCTCACCAGAATGTATTACGTGTAATACATCATTAAGAAACTGTATTACGTACCGTTCTCACCAGAATGTATTACGTGTAATACATCATTAAGAAACTGTATTACGTACCGTTCTCACCAGAATGTATTACGTGTAATACATCATTAAGAAACTGTATTACGTACCGTTCTCACCAGAATGTATTACGTGTAATACATCATTAAGAAACTGTATTACGTACCGTTCTCACCAGAATGTATTACGTGTAATACATCATTAAGAAACTGTATTACGTACCGTTCTCACCAGAATGTATTACGTGTAATACATCATTAAGAAACTGTATTACGTACCGTTCTCACCAGAATGTATTACGTGTAATACATCATTAAGAAACTGTATTACGTACCGTTCTCACCAGAATGTATTACGTGTAATACATCATTAAGAAACTGTATTACGTACCGTTCTCACCAGAATGTATTACGTGTAATACATCATTAAGAAACTGTATTACGTACCGTTCTCACCAGAATGTATTACGTGTAATACATCATTAAGAAACTGTATTACGTACCGTTCTCACCAGAATGTATTACGTGTAATACATCATTAAGAAACTGTATTACGTACCGTTCTCACCAGAATGTATTACGTGTAATACATCATTAAGAAACTGTATTACGTACCGTTCTCACCAGAATGTATTACGTGTAATACATCATTAAGAAACTGTATTACGTACCGTTCTCACCAGAATGTATTACGTGTAATACATCATTAAGAAACTGTATTACGTACCGTTCTCACCAGAATGTATTACGTGTAATACATCATTAAGAAACTGTATTACGTACCGTTCTCACCAGAATGTATTACGTGTAATACATCATTAAGAAACTGTATTACGTACCGTTCTCACCAGAATGTATTACGTGTAATACATCATTAAGAAACTGTATTACGTACCGTTCTCACCAGAATGTATTACGTGTAATACATCATTAAGAAACTGTATTACGTACCGTTCTCACCAGAATGTATTACGTGTAATACATCATTAAGAAACTGTATTACGTACCGTTCTCACCAGAATGTATTACGTGTAATACATCATTAAGAAACTGTATTACGTACCGTTCTCACCAGAATGTATTACGTGTAATACATCATTAAGAAACTGTATTACGTACCGTTCTCACCAGAATGTATTACGTGTAATACATCATTAAGAAACTGTATTACGTACCGTTCTCACCAGAATGTATTACGTGTAATACATCATTAAGAAACTGTATTACGTACCGTTCTCACCAGAATGTATTACGTGTAATACATCATTAAGAAACTGTATTACGTACCGTTCTCACCAGAATGTATTACGTGTAATACATCATTAAGAAACTGTATTACGTACCGTTCTCACCAGAATGTATTACGTGTAATACATCATTAAGAAACTGTATTACGTACCGTTCTCACCAGAATGTATTACGTGTAATACATCATTAAGAAACTGTATTACGTACCGTTCTCACCAGAATGTATTACGTGTAATACATCATTAAGAAACTGTATTACGTACCGTTCTCACCAGAATGTATTACGTGTAATACATCATTAAGAAACTGTATTACGTACCGTTCTCACCAGAATGTATTACGTGTAATACATCATTAAGAAACTGTATTACGTACCGTTCTCACCAGAATGTATTACGTGTAATACATCATTAAGAAACTGTATTACGTACCGTTCTCACCAGAATGTATTACGTGTAATACATCATTAAGAAACTGTATTACGTACCGTTCTCACCAGAATGTATTACGTGTAATACATCATTAAGAAACTGTATTACGTACCGTTCTCACCAGAATGTATTACGTGTAATACATCATTAAGAAACTGTATTACGTACCGTTCTCACCAGAATGTATTACGTGTAATACATCATTAAGAAACTGTATTACGTACCGTTCTCACCAGAATGTATTACGTGTAATACATCATTAAGAAACTGTATTACGTACCGTTCTCACCAGAATGTATTACGTGTAATACATCATTAAGAAACTGTATTACGTACCGTTCTCACCAGAATGTATTACGTGTAATACATCATTAAGAAACTGTATTACGTACCGTTCTCACCAGAATGTATTACGTGTAATACATCATTAAGAAACTGTATTACGTACCGTTCTCACCAGAATGTATTACGTGTAATACATCATTAAGAAACTGTATTACGTACCGTTCTCACCAGAATGTATTACGTGTAATACATCATTAAGAAACTGTATTACGTACCGTTCTCACCAGAATGTATTACGTGTAATACATCATTAAGAAACTGTATTACGTACCGTTCTCACCAGAATGTATTACGTGTAATACATCATTAAGAAACTGTATTACGTACCGTTCTCACCAGAATGTATTACGTGTAATACATCATTAAGAAACTGTATTACGTACCGTTCTCACCAGAATGTATTACGTGTAATACATCATTAAGAAACTGTATTACGTACCGTTCTCACCAGAATGTATTACGTGTAATACATCATTAAGAAACTGTATTACGTACCGTTCTCACCAGAATGTATTACGTGTAATACATCATTAAGAAACTGTATTACGTACCGNTAGTTCCTTTCTTTTTTAGATATAAACAGTACTAAGTCTAATTGCTCATATATTTATATTTATATTACCCACTTTCTCATTTCCTTATTCATTTCATTTCTTTTATTATATTTTGTGTTTGTATATTTTTGTAATCAAACCTGTTTTTTTTTGTTTTTATACTTTAATAATTAGTCAACTCTGGAGAAGGTCAGAAATTTAGCCCAAAATGTAAATAAAAAATTACTTTTTATTACATTATTCTTAAACAATTTAAGTTTCAAGACTGAATTCCCGACCAATCCTTCCTTATTATGTTCGATAGTCAACTAAAATTCATTGAAATATTATATTTTCATAATATAAACAAATTCCTCTAGAGTAAATAAATTGACAAGAAAAAAGTCATCAGGCTAGAAATTACATTGATAAACAATTCATGAATGAAAGCGTTTCGAACTCAGTAGAAAACCATTTAACAAGCATCGTTATGTTGGTGTCTTTGAAAGTTCTGTTGCTCATAGTTTGAAATACCCACCCCTCCCCTCCTCAAATCTATGGTACTTTTGAACTAATGGTTTCTGACCACCAGATGATAGTTCCTCGTCAGAGCCGTGAGAGAAGGAGATCTGCTGAAGGTACATTCTTGCTATATGGAGAAGGGGGATGAAGCTGAGACTTAGCATCCCACCTGTTATCTTCCACGGACCAGAGATATCTGTAGAAAAGCAAAGAGAATCACTCAGCACACCTCATTTACTTGGCTTCCCAGGGGGCAGTACAGCTATATACTTTGCTATCAATACTCGACGTTTAACCGACCCTACTCTAGAGAAACTACAAATTTGGTCCATTAAAATGTATTTATATCAATTAAATTTTTAAGCTGAAATTCGTCGTTGGGAAGGGAGTTTTAGACTACAATCAAAATTAAAAATCCATTCTTTAAAATAAATATAACTAAGGATGAGGAGGTCAATGTACAATTTTCCGCTTCTTTGAAAGTCAGTGTTGCATGGTCATCATTTACAAGGAGTAGTTGTACGACCATTACTCTCTTACTGTTACGACCATTAGTCCCTCCCCCCCCCTTTAGGGATTAGGCAATGCCATCCCACAAAATTAAGAAATTTATTTAAATTGCCATTTGTAATTTATTGGGATCTATCTATTCAAGTATATAGCTTGGTATAAACTGATATTATGTTAAAGTTAAAAGTAAAAATTTCCTTTTTTTCAGGAATTGAAAAAAGCAGGAGATCCAGGTTTGAGTTCTAACTAGGACAGATAGATTTTTATTCTATTCCCTCTCATTAATTGTTAGCGATTAATAATTGGAAAATAATTTGAATCGANAATTAATTAATTATATTAATTGGCTGTTCGGTTTAAATCAAAATGGTAAACTTTTACTAATGACTAACTGAATGATGCTGGTTAATGGATGAGACGACATTTATAGTATTTTAATTAATAAGAACTCTTGTATTAATTGATTAGAACTCTGTTAACGTTCTAAATGATGCCCAAAATATTGTCTGCAAGGGACTAATTAGTGCACGAACAGGGGGGAAATCAATATTTTCAATTTATTTTAATTTTTTTTTAAATCTATGGCGCCCTATTCAATTTATGTGGGAGTTTAATGAGGGGCTTCATTTACGGCTCAAAAAGAGAGGAAAAAAAAGTGTAGGTGTACACTCATTTTATAATGAACCGTGTAACTTGAGACGGGTTGCTTGACCGGCTGGCTATCCTCTCAGCTCTCCAAGGAATCACAGGTCAAACATTTAGCGAAAATAAGGCCTAAAAACTTACTACGATCTAAATCGTAGAAAAAGGATTTTTCCATATTCAATTACATTTGCTTTATTCAAATAAAATAAAGTTTATTTGCCTTGGAAAATTTTTTGGAGAATGTTTTTAACTTTTACTCAAAAAATTAGTTAGTTCGAATTCGAAATAAATTAGTTCAAATTCGTTATTTTAATTGTTGTATTATAATTATGTGGCATGTAAGTGTTAAAATTGTCATTTAATAAATAACTAATACGCTTGAGACCTGTCGAGTAGGGACCATAGTAATACTGCTGCTCATTCCGGGCCCCGATGCAATTCGATCGCTTGAAAGCAGTCTATCGCATGTGTGTGACTGTTAGGACTAGCGGATACATGTCGACCGGCCCTTGAAGACAACTGTCTAACTTACGTAACACAAGTCCAAATTTGTATGAATTATTGAGGATAAGTACCGATGGTAAAGAGACTTCCCAAAGGCACAACCGAGATTAGGAAGGATAAATACAGGGAAAGAGGTGATAGTCAATGTACACTCTGGAGACCAGATGTAACCATGTGCTTCAGATGTTATACGGGTATCGCAATGTGCAGCAGAAGTTAAGTATACGGAAAAAGAGAAAGAGGGGGAGAGAAATTATTGACCTCCTATTGGTTGACACCCAGTTATAATTAAAAAAAAAAAAAAAGAATTAGTTAGAGGGAGGATGAAAGAACGAAGGAGGTAGAAAATGTGTCAGAGGGAGGAAATTAAAGAAAAGGGAGAGAGTGAGAGAGAGAGAGCGTGAGAGAGAGAGAGAGAGAGAGAGAGAGAGAGAGAGAGAGAGAGAGAGAGAGAGA
>KZ812602.1:4151-14525 GCA_000696205.2 Oncopeltus fasciatus | reverse complement strand
GAAAAAGAAGAAGTAACAATGCAGTAGACATAGCTTCCTTTAAAGAAAGATTACCATACAAGTAATAATGTACAAAGAATAAATGACTAATTTGGTTTTATAAGCTAAAGAAGGAAATAAAGTATGATTTTTATGAAGAAAAACTCCCCAACATTTGTAATCACTTTACCATTTATATATCTTCTTCGATATGTAATTTTTATAAAAATATATTAGAAGTGAGATAAATGAAAATTTAATCTCTAAAGTTTTAAGAAGAGTGGCAGTAGCATACAATAATAAACTTATTGACGATTTATCATTAAGTTTTTCTTAAAAAAACAGTTTAGCCACATTATAAGTTTTCAGTCGAAAACAAAGTCTTTACGGTTTTTAATATAAAGTCTAAATACATAACTTGCTATTATTATCTGATTTGTATTTGGTAAAAATTGTCTTGTGCGTTCTCATTTCCTGGAATAATGCATTTTTTGTCTTTAAAGTCCCGTAAATTGATAAGGAAGGTTAATAATAATGAACGTATAACACATTTTTCTGTATGGCTTTTCCTGTACTTTAAAGATGGGTGGAAAAGGACTAAAGGATCACAAAAAGGATTAATAGGGAAGTAACTATATTTATCATCAAGGCAAAATGAGAGAAATGACGAAAATGAGGAAAATTGTAAGGATGTGAAATAAATCTCGTCTGGTTCTTGAAGGTTTCAATCAGTTTCCCATTGTGTTGGAGCGGAGGAGACTGCAGCCGGGATTCGATGGTCTCCCATAGGCCAGGCCCATTGGCTAGGCCCATTGGAGAGGAAGTAATCAGCTGATCGCGGTCCGGAGGGTGGCTGATTAGCGTCCGGAGCTGCGTTCTGAGGCCCGGGCACGTTCGCAAACCACTCTCCGCTACACTTCCAATCACACCGCACATCCTCACGTAGGCCGCAGACAAAGGAAATGAAGCCAGGCTCCCGCGGATAAAGGATGATGCACACCGGCTGTCGTAATTAACCCGACCGTACGAGAAGGAACCCATCAAATCTACAAGAAGTTCTGGGAAATTTAAATTTTGTACTTCAGTGGAGGCTAGGCATTAAAAAAAAGTGCATATATTTAAAAAATGTTGACGGACANTGGGCTATGGGTCAATAATAATTAAGAAATTCACGACTGAAATGCAAGCACTATGCCTAGCTCTCTATCATGCCATTACATCAGACAAAAAATACTTTATCATATGCCCCGACTCGCCCTCTTCTCTAAAATGTATAAAAAATGATAAAAATCAAGGTCTCCTACAAAAAAAAATTCTTTCATTATCCTTGAACAGCAGGACAAAACAATTACACTCCTGTGGGTACCATCACACACTGGTATAAGGGGAAACGAGATGGCTGAAAATGCAGCTAAAGAAGGTGCCCTTAAGGACACCCCACCCACAAATATTGTAGAACCCAGACTTGGCTTAAAAGGAAAACTTTGGACTGGGACACTCTCTGGAAGTCCGAATCGACCAATAATAAACTGCGAAGAATTAAGATCACCACTAAGGAGTGGTCCACATCGAACCGGGAGAACAGAAGATAAGAAGTCGTACTAACCAGACTTAGAATAGGTCACACCAATCTTACCCACATGCATCTAATCACTAAAGATCAACCGCCAATATGCCCTAAATGTAGCTGTCAAATGAGCATTCAACATTTCATCGAGGAATGCCCATATTACACTAATCTATTTACATGCAAAAACCTTCCAAGACAACTGTCGGCATCCCTGGCAAACCATGAATCCAATGTACCCAAACTTAAATGCATTTTAAGAGAAACAGGCATTTATGAAAAAATTTAATTAACCCAACAGTGAGGGCGTAATAACCATGTTGTTGATCGCCCTATAACCTAATCCAAATCCTAATCCTAATAATTAAGAAGAAAAAAAAAATTGAAGTTAATATCTATAAAAATTATTGCGGGTTTAGTACTTGTGTTATTATTTCTTATGTTAGAGTCTTATATGGAATTCAGCTGGTTTAACCAACAACGTGACGGGATAGTCAAAAAGCGAATTACGTATAGAAATAATTAGTTACGAATTTTCCAAAAATGGTGAACATTTTTCGCCTTTCAAAGAGAAATCGATTTTAATTAAATAATTTTATTTAACTTTCTACAATATATTCACGTAGGCGTCCACGGAGTCCAGGAATATTCATAAATATTCCTTGCATTACGGACCATGAGAGTGGTAAATAAGCACTCATTCTTCTTTAAGCCCTGATGAAGCCGTCACATGATGCGCGAAAACCTGGCAAGAAGATACTTAACTACACGGTCAATCCTGAAAGAAATAATTATGAATATTTCTATAATACATTTTCACATGTACAATATAAGTATGAATTTTTTTTACATATATAACCAAATTAACTAATATGAAGTAATTTTCAACCCTTTTACATTCTATTCCCAGATTACATGCATCTTAAAACANAAATTAACTAATATGAAATAATTTTCAGCCCTTTTACATTCTAGTCTCAGATTACACGCATCTTGAAACATAAAAATAAAGTAAAATTTATATGAGAAACATGTAAAAAAATTTTGACATGGGGTTTGAAGTTTAGTGTTCATTTTTACCTTTACTAAAGAGAAATGGAAATATATATACATATATATAGTTTCATTACTGTACCTCCCTAGTTTTAAAATTTGTCTCATCCTTCTGGTAATCAATAATAGCCTGACCCACACTGACACATTACACGTTTAACTACCACCAGATTGCGTGACACATCCGTAACACCGAGATTTACTAATTTACACAGCTGTAACATGGAGCTAACAATGTGTACTTCTGCAAATTCCATTTCACCCCCTCCCCCCTCACCCATTACTCCTCTATCATGCCCTTGTGACCTTATTCAAGGCTAAATATTTTATCGCTAATGTCCAATATTTAATAAAATGTTTTTAATAAAAGATGTTTTCTACACGAGTAATATAGTCTACCCCTTTTTAGAGAGAAATATCATACAATGAGTGGAAAAAAAACAATTTTAATAACAACCTTATAAACAAAATTATAAAAATCATTTAAAACCAAAAAATATGTATTTGAACAGATGGGATAAAAAGTATAGTGAACTCATAAGAAGGTAAAATTTTACTGTTTAATTTTTTTTGTGTTTTCACTATACTTTTTCTCCCACCTGTTGTTATACACACTCATATATTTATATATATAAGTTTGGTATTTTATTATATTTCTGAAATATGCATGCATTATAAATTCCTCACTCACCTAAGTTAGAAAACGAAGATAGTACATAGTATTGTACTGGAGAATTTAGTCAGGTTTTCGGACAGGATCAGAAAAATAAAATACTCCAAAATTGTTTGGTGATTATTTTATTATTGCCGATGTTTTGACTTAACTTGTATATGACATACCCCCCTCGGGGATCTCTCTAGACATCACTNATTTTCAAGAGCACCTGCAAGATCGACATTACCTGGTTCCCTTTCGACGACCAAAGGTGTGAAATGAAGTTCGGCAGTTGGACTTACGATGGATTCCAGGTGAGCAATAGGCATTCTGCATGTCCAAAATATCGACTATGTCATCTCTCCATATGGATTGTTGATCTATTTAAACAATGAGAGGTATCTGACAAACATGAAGTTTGAAGAGGAAGCCAACTTGAAAAGCACTTTATCTCGCCTTGATTCTTTCCATGATATTTTTCGGTTATGTGGAGCCCTTGTAGATATAACATACAATGCTTAGAAAATAAGTTTATTATTAAATACACGTAAAATACGTGTAATACGTGTTACATGTTCGGTGGAGGGGATCAGAGGCCGATTTGGCGTTCTTTAAGGAATTTGTTAGCGGACATTGTAGCAGTTCACAACTTCTCGATGTCATGCCTTTTCTGCCCTCTCTAATCATTGGCTTCATGACACATTACAATTTATAAGCTCAAATCAATGACAGAGCAAGCAAACTGTGAAATAATCATTAGCCTGTAATATATCATCGTGAGGAGCAAGGTGGTCTAGTTTAAAGAACTGGACCCCTGAGCTAAAAGTCCCAGGATCAATACTCACAGCGCAAGGTAAGTTTTCCTTTCTTTCTGTGCTTCAGTTTGTAATGATCCAGAGAGTTTCTGGTGTGCTGCTAGGAAATACCCATTCTTTATTGAATAGGGGAAAACAAATCAAGCGGCCAGAACGGTGTGTTGACCAGGGGTCTTCAATATTAAGCCGTGTATCGAGAATAAATACATCCTTAACATGTTGGGCTCATATGGCCTGTCGCGAGGCTGACTGTAATATATCATCATAGACTACAAAATAAAATAATTAAAATAAAATATATAATAATTAGTGTAATTTCATTAGCTTTTGATAATGCAATAATGATATATAACTATATATTCCATTATTATTGTTTATGCAATAATGATGTAAAAGAAACTAGAAACTTTTAATTATATTTTTACTACTAATTACTTATTACTAATGGCTGTGAGAAGTTAAATTGCATGTAATTTGTTTCAATCTCTATGGTTTACTCTCTTGGAGCTTTACATTTAAATAAATAATAGAAGTGTTAATAATTTTACTTGTATACGTATTATTATTGCAAAATAACTAAATATCCATGATAAAAATATTCATTCAAATATTCATGATGGTCACACAGTTTTTCATTAGAGTATGTTTAATGTAAACTATTTCGGAAAACAGAAAGGAAATTTAAAAAAAAAAAAAAAAAAATGAAGATAAAGGATCTAATTATTTCTTCAAAATGTATGTAACAAGAGAGAGGGAAGTAATTCATGAAAAGGTTTATGACGGTGTATACAAATTTTACATGTAGGAATGTATATTAAAGAAAACCTGTAATAAACAAAAGAGGAAAAAGCCTGCGTTAATGCCCATAAATGAAAAGTCACATAGACAAAAGGGAGAAGAGGGGGTGCTGTAAATCTTTGCAGGGAAATTACTGTTTACAGAGAAGGTCTGCTGGCTTACAGGTGGTGGTTGGGGTTTGATGGCATAAGGGTTGAGAGCATCTACAGAAGGGATGAAAATAGCCTAATTAATTAACCTCTTAT
This sequence comes from Oncopeltus fasciatus, assembly GCA_000696205.2. Lineage (NCBI taxonomy): Eukaryota > Metazoa > Arthropoda > Insecta > Hemiptera > Lygaeidae > Oncopeltus > Oncopeltus fasciatus. Next base: position 9,413 of record KZ812602.1, on the reverse strand, counting down.
GCCTGGTTATCTTTTCCGCAGGTTAGTTCAATCGGTCCATCTAGATTCCTTTTTTTTTTTTTTTATCCCCCACTCCCCGTGGATAGACTGGAGCCTTCGTTACTTTGTCTAGTGTAGGCCTACCCATTTTGGCCCCCTACACCCACCCCTCCCCCCGTAATAAATTGCCTTNCCCCCCCAACTCTCCAAACTGTGGAGGATCGGATTTATAATTAGAATTTATTTTCCTTGTTTTCCAGGTTCAATTTCCTCTCGGAACAAACTGTAGACACTGCCAAATAAAATATGGATTGCCTTTCTTTTGTTATTTATTCTATCTGAACTAAAATAAATGAGCTTTCTCACAAAAATTCATTATATAAATTATTTTATATTTTCACTAAACAAATCATAAATAACCAGGTTATCAAGTATTCATTTCAAATAAATATACGTATAGTGTGCTTATAAGGAATTCATGAGACAATATTTTAACTTAAAATCAATCATTGGATTTATTCAGCTATCTTGCTTTGTATGAGAACAGTTTTGTTACTCTTAGCTTGAAAATTTTACGCCAGTATTTTGACCACCCTATCTATGATCAATAAAAAATTGCAACCAAAATTATAAATATTGATTCAACCTTTCGATGTCAAGAACAAGAAAGCATCATGTGTTCGACATGGGTTACTTATACCAATGGGTCCACTTTTGTACCATGCAATGATCAATGTTTTACTTGTGTATGTATACATTGTAATATAATCTTCACGGTAAGTTTTAACTACTGCATTTCCTAAATCGATCATTGATATCGATACTTGTATTATGGGACCACAACTACGCAAACCATCTGCAAGACAACGGACACGACCTCACCGACACATGACGTTTCTACATAAACAACAGAAGGGACGGAAGATGGACATTTTAGAAAATATTGAAATTTACAAAACAAGGACCACTGACAATAACATTATTAACGAACAACTCAACACTCAATCTGACACCATAATTAGACTGCTACTGTTACTAAATCGAACACACAAACGTAAACGAACAGACGAAACACAAACCGATAACAACGCAAAAATACGTAGGACTGTATAATCCATAGTCAGACACTATCAAACACAAACACATTTACAAAAAACTTTCGGAACACTTTGAACACCTCAACAAAGGAGATTACAACTAATCCCTGCCTCAACCAATACCTGAAATAATGGACACTGACCCTTATAACTCGCACGGGTGACAGACCTTATCGCCGACAAAACGACCGTTACAACTAAACTACTGTTAAACCTGACGCATAGAATACAAACGCAGTTGAATACAGACTGGCAGTTGAATGCAGACAGTGACATTGAACACATGTATTCGGCCCCGAGGATGGACAATGTCCGAAAGCGCTCGCCAATGGAGGATGTTTTGCAGAAACCAATGAAAACGAATAATAGAAGGTATGATACTTGTACTATTTTTCAACGTCCAGTCCTCAAGACGCTAACAGATAGGTGTCCATATTGTGATTCTGTTTTCGGATTCCACTACCGGTAGATGGTCATATCTGCAGGAAAAAAAAAAAGTCAAATAAAAAAAAAATAGTATAGTGAAAAAAAAAATTATTTAACATTAAGAGAATTAAATAAATGAAAGTGAGAACCCATGCCCCATACCTAAGGAATTTATAAATAAATTTCCTATCAATGAGTATAAAGCAATAAAACCAGCTGATATTGGTGGGTGGATTGTATGGCGCCATTATTTTTGGTTATAAATCTAGATGGCCGACTGTCTAATCTGAATACAGATGGCAGTTGTTAACTAAGCCACCCTTTCTGCAGGACGTCTCTCGATTAATTCGAATGAGATTTATCTATTTCGATGGTAACTCTCTCTCTCTCTCGCCCTATCAGAATCCTCACACTGGTTTAAAAGATTTGTTTGTTCTTATCATCTCCGTTGAATAGCGATAGATTTATTATGTAAACATTCACCTTCGTACAGATTGCGTTAGCNACGACGTTCATCTGTCTTATATAAGACGACGTTCATCTGTCTTATATAAGACGACGTTCATCTGTCTTATATAAGACGACGTTCATCTGTCTTATATAAGACGACGTTCATCTGTCTTATATAAGACGACGTTCATCTGTCTTATATAAGACGACGTTCATCTGTCTTATATAAGACGACGTTCATCTGTCTTATATAAGACGACGTTCATCTGTCTTATATAAGACGACGTTCATCTGTCTTATATAAGACGACGTTCATCTGTCTTATATAAGACGACGTTCATCTGTCTTATATAAGACGACGTTCATCTGTCTTATATAAGACGACGTTCATCTGTCTTATATAAGACGACGTTCATCTGTCTTATATAAGACGACGTTCATCTGTCTTATATAAGACGACGTTCATCTGTCTTATATAAGACGACGTTCATCTGTCTTATATAAGACGACGTTCATCTGTCTTATATAAGACGACGTTCATCTGTCTTATATAAGACGACGTTCATCTGTCTTATATAAGACGACGTTCATCTGTCTTATATAAGACGACGTTCATCTGTCTTATATAAGACGACGTTCATCTGTCTTATATAAGACGACGTTCATCTGTCTTATATAAGACGACGTTCATCTGTCTTATATAAGACGACGTTCATCTGTCTTATATAAGACGACGTTCATCTGTCTTATATAAGACGACGTTCATCTGTCTTATATAAGACGACGTTCATCTGTCTTATATAAGACGACGTTCATCTGTCTTATATAAGACGACGTTCATCTGTCTTATATAAGACGACGTTCATCTGTCTTATATAAGACGACGTTCATCTGTCTTATATAAGACGACGTTCATCTGTCTTATATAAGACGACGTTCATCTGTCTTATATAAGACGACGTTCATCTGTCTTATATAAGACGACGTTCATCTGTCTTATATAAGACGACGTTCATCTGTCTTATATAAGACGACGTTCATCTGTCTTATATAAGACGACGTTCATCTGTCTTATATAAGACGACGTTCATCTGTCTTATATAAGACGACGTTCATCTGTCTTATATAAGACGACGTTCATCTGTCTTATATAAGACGACGTTCATCTGTCTTATATAAGACGACGTTCATCTGTCTTATATAAGACGACGTTCATCTGTCTTATATAAGACGACGTTCATCTGTCTTATATAAGACGACGTTCATCTGTCTTATATAAGACGACGTTCATCTGTCTTATATAAGACGACGTTCATCTGTCTTATATAAGACGACGTTCATCTGTCTTATATAAGACGACGTTCATCTGTCTTATATAAGACGACGTTCATCTGTCTTATATAAGACGACGTTCATCTGTCTTATATAAGACGACGTTCATCTGTCTTATATAAGACGACGTTCATCTGTCTTATATAAGACGACGTTCATCTGTCTTATATAAGACGACGTTCATCTGTCTTATATAAGACGACGTTCATCTGTCTTATATAAGACGACGTTCATCTGTCTTATATAAGACGACGTTCATCTGTCTTATATAAGACGACGTTCATCTGTCTTATATAAGACGACGTTCATCTGTCTTATATAAGACGACGTTCATCTGTCTTATATAAGACGACGTTCATCTGTCTTATATAAGACGACGTTCATCTGTCTTATATAAGACGACGTTCATCTGTCTTATATAAGACGACGTTCATCTGTCTTATATAAGACGACGTTCATCTGTCTTATATAAGACGACGTTCATCTGTCTTATATAAGACGACGTTCATCTGTCTTATATAAGACGACGTTCATCTGTCTTATATAAGACGACGTTCATCTGTCTTATATAAGACGACGTTCATCTGTCTTATATAAGACGACGTTCATCTGTCTTATATAAGACGACGTTCATCTGTCTTATATAAGACGACGTTCATCTGTCTTATATAAGACGACGTTCATCTGTCTTATATAAGACGACGTTCATCTGTCTTATATAAGACGACGTTCATCTGTCTTATATAAGACGACGTTCATCTGTCTTATATAAGACGACGTTCATCTGTCTTATATAAGACGACGTTCATCTGTCTTATATAAGACGACGTTCATCTGTCTTATATAAGACGACGTTCATCTGTCTTATATAAGACGACGTTCATCTGTCTTATATAAGACGACGTTCATCTGTCTTATATAAGACGACGTTCATCTGTCTTATATAAGACGACGTTCATCTGTCTTATATAAGACGACGTTCATCTGTCTTATATAAGACGACGTTCATCTGTCTTATATAAGACGACGTTCATCTGTCTTATATAAGACGACGTTCATCTGTCTTATATAAGACGACGTTCATCTGTCTTATATAAGACGACGTTCATCTGTCTTATATAAGACGACGTTCATCTGTCTTATATAAGACGACGTTCATCTGTCTTATATAAGACGACGTTCATCTGTCTTATATAAGACGACGTTCATCTGTCTTATATAAGACGACGTTCATCTGTCTTATATAAGACGACGTTCATCTGTCTTATATAAGACGACGTTCATCTGTCTTATATAAGACGACGTTCATCTGTCTTATATAAGACGACGTTCATCTGTCTTATATAAGACGACGTTCATCTGTCTTATATAAGACGACGTTCATCTGTCTTATATAAGACGACGTTCATCTGTCTTATATAAGACGACGTTCATCTGTCTTATATAAGACGACGTTCATCTGTCTTATAAGAGAACTCGTTTCAGCCTCGACGGATCGTTGCTTACATTATCGGACGGATCATCTAAAGAAAAAAAAGTTGGCATACTTGGAAATCCGTATTGACCCCACTAGACTTGCCTCACCACGCCCAGGAAGTTATAAAAGCAGCTCGCAAGCGTCGCAAGTGGTAAGTGACAGTGATTAACAGGTTACCTTGAGGCCTCTTTGTAAATAAGTACATTTCATTTATTCGTACATAATAATTAATTAATTAGCTGTAATTTATAATTTATACTTAATTAGTTGTTAGTTGTTAAGGGCAGTAGAGAGACGCGAGCACTCTGGTTGGCAGGGGGTGTATGCGTCTCACCTGTAGAGCAACGAAACTATTTACAACGCACAACATAGCAAAGAGAGCAGCTGGCGTGGCCGTGGCGGAGATCGGGGGGTGGGGCTTTGGCCGTCTCTTGGACAGGGAACTTGACTCAACAAACCTTACAATAAGACTGATATCATATACTACATTAAGTCACGCAC
>KZ812593.1:1560-15767 GCA_000696205.2 Oncopeltus fasciatus | reverse complement strand
ATTTTTTACAAATTTTCCACAAAAAAAAAGAAAAGAAAAGAAAACGCTAAGTAGACTGCAACTGTGATTTTTTTCTTATGAAAGTCCTTGCCCCATGCGTTGTATAATAAAAAAGGACAGGTTGGAGAAAGAATTTAGTGAACCCACAAAAAAAAAGAAAAGAAATTAGAATGAGTAAAATTTTCGGGGAGACATGTCACCCTTCGTCAGTGAGGAGTGAAGAGAGTCCCGTTTGAGTTCCGTCCTGGACAACCTTTAATTGAGAAATAAAGTATGTCCTGAGCCATGGGTGTTTAGAATAGGGCTTCTAATTAGCCCCTTTCTCCGGTTTATTATTTGGTAAAATTGTATATAAAAAAGAAAACAAGTTAGTTTTATATTTTTTTTAATCTATTATAATGTATTTAATCTCTTTGTCTACAACATTTTTAATAATTTAAATTACCTTTAAATAAAGAGAGACAATAGGGCTTTATGTTATTTAATTTTTATAGCAATTATAACCAAATCAAGAAGTACATATGGAAATAATGCATGTTATTTTCAATAATGATAGAATATCTATCCATTTTAATTTATATAACAGAAAATTAATTCTGTAAATCTTTCTAAATTTTACGCACGCCAAATGGATGTACCATTTTGTACAAGTACTTAACATTTTACGTAATCTCCTGCTCATATTCAATAGATATCGATCCTTAACAAAGTCAGCATTCTCTTTATATTTAATAGAGATATGCCAAATATTAATGAAAAAAAAAAGAACAAGAAGAAGAAATAAATTGATTTAATATTACCCAATCCAAAAATTCCTTTACTATCCTTCTATGGAATGCTAACGGCATTCGGACACACACTGACGAACTCAAACTAGTACTCGATAACAAAATGGTAGACGTTGTTTTACTAAAAGAAACACAACTAATTAAACGAAATAATCTAAAAATTTCTGGCTACCACACTTATAGGACAGACCTTCCTGACGGACGAGCTCATGGTGGAACTGCACTTCTNCTCATTCTCTTTTCAGCCCTGAAGAAGCCATCACATGATGTGCGAAAGCTCGGCAAATAACAACAATTTGACTCGGTCTAACCCGGAAGATGAAATGGTAAATATATAACATGAAACACTAGAGGCTGCGATATATGTAGTAAATAAGGACAGGAGGAAGATTCTGTGGTGAACAGACAAAAATTTCAAGAGCAAAATTTTCGGGGAGACTTCTCGCCCTTCCTCAGTGAGGAGTGAAGTCTCTTTTATGGCATTCTTAGTTCACTTGTGTAAAATATTAATTAAAAAATAAATTATTTATTAAATTTATATCGCAATATATGTGTGTCTGCGACTGTTGGTATCTGGATACTAAATTAATTAGCAATTTAGCACAAAAACACGATTTAAGGGAGCAAGGTGTTAGGAACGGTTCATGTAAATCCTATTTTGTACTCGTATCTTTTCATGTATATATTCTTGACAAAACACATAGCGGGATAGTGGGGAGGATCTCTTTCGATGTCTCAAGATTGGCCCTGCGGGTTCGAATTTCAGGCTGAACAGTCTTTTAGCGACCTGAAACGTTTGACCTGAGCCATTGATGTTTGAAAGTTACCTCCAAGTAGCCGCCAATCACATTATGACATTGTGTGTTTAAACTGGTATTAAAAAAAAAAAAATTAATATAGGAGCAGTGTTTTCGAATTACAATAAAGCTTTTTTTTTTGTGCGAATAACAAAAAACAAAACGAAATGAGCGTATTCCCAGAAGTAACTCGTTAGCTGTGTTGTTATTTTATACTCTTTCTGGTAGGAATAGTTAATTTAAAAAAAAATTGTATTTATCGAGTATTGGGTTTATAAAGTGAATAATTTCTCGAGGAGTTTTATGTTCTTATATCTATTATTTAAACTGCAACGAATTTTTGAAGTATTAGTTTGGTAAAACAAATTTTAAAATAAGTGAAAGGTTTCTTAAATACAACCGCTTAGAAAATTTTTTTTCTTCCTCCACACCCTATTCTCCCGTAAACCTCCCTCGAAAATGTGATATTTCAATTTGACGTATACTTGCTTTTTCTTTTTCCCCCCCTACATTGCCTTACTCTTTCCTCCCGCTTTCAGGGGGGGGCATATTAACATAAGTGGCCTCATCAGGAATTCTCCTTCTGGCGGGGTCCTGGCTCTAAAAGAAAGTGCCCGCCTGCAATATCTCCTTCCACGGTACTCTGGAGGAATTTGTAGAGACAGAGCTCTGTATTAGACGCCCAGCGCTAGAACGCCAGTAAAGAGCGAGAGTAATGCCCGCCTCTCCAGTTCTGCCTGATGAATATCTGAGCGATACACCTCTCGTATCCTCCCCATTCTACTTCTTCTCTCACTTTCCACTTCTCCTGACAGAAGGAGGATTCAAATTAAACATATAATTAAAAAACAAAAATTGGAGTGAATGAATTTACTCGACACGTAACGGAAAATAAATGGATGAAATAACTTAGCTATTAGATTTAGTTGACGTTCGATCAAGGCAAATCCAAAAAATACAAATTTAAAAAAAAAAGTATTTTTTTAAAGATTATCTGCCAAAACTTTATGCCATCTTCAGGGCTATCTTGAAGACGAGAGGGGACGTCCTGTCCCTAAGTTCACATTTCCATGACTGCCGGTCATGATCAGTCATGGAAATGTGAACTTAGGAACAGGACGTTCTCTCTCGTCTTCATGATAGGCAGCCCTGAAGATGGCTCCCAATGTAAGCCGAAATGTTGGCAGATAATCTTTAAAAAAATACACTTTTGTTAAATTTGTATTTTTTAAAAATCTACCTTGACCGAAACTCAACAAAAATCATCCAATAATAATATCTACGATCAAAAAACTCTCCATTTGAAATAACTTATCATTACTCGGAGTAAAGATGATCTATTTTAATCTATCTGAAAAATCAAAATATAAACGTCCCCTCAACGTTTGATGTTTTTCATTCAGAGACACCTAGATCTGACAAACGAAAAAAAGGATATCTACCTGCATATGCCGTATGAAATATCTGTGAAAAGACAAATTTGTAGCTCAGAACCCGTCCCGGGTCAATGACACGCAGTATCGATCAATATTATATTTGTAGAAGGGGTGAAGGGATGTGCATCTCGTTGAAATACGAGTCACCTTTATGTTAATAGTGTAAAGTCACTTGGGGCGAACACACTAAAATTAAAAGACAAGAACTCAATCGACGACTAGGACTCCTATACAGACTCATGAATAAGAACTCCAATCTTACGATAGAAAACAAACTGACGTTCTACAAGACATTACTACGAACAATCTAGACTTACGGAGTAGAAATCTGGGGTGCCGCCAAGCCTTCCAACATCCAACGAATCCAGTCCTTTCAATCCAAAAACCTCCGAATAATCGCAAATACTCCCTATTACGTATTCAATTCCTACCTTTAACACGATTTTAATATCCCTTTTGGATCTCACTTCTTTCCTCTTCAGCTTTTTCCACAGCAAACAGCCTAATCCACTAGCACAGACCTTGTCCTCCAATTCCAACCCCTACAACCCTCTCGTCGACGCTAACGAAGATGGCCCCGTGACCTCATGTGGACCTAGGCTGTAAATAAATTGAGAGTTGTCTCATTGGTCACCTTCTCTTCTCTTGTTATTATAATTTTGTCATTTTTTTTTTTTTTTAGTTCCTTATAGTCAAATTACAAAATATTATCATGTTAACGGAATGTCAAAAATGAATATAAAAGTCGAAAAAAAAATGTAAATGTGAAATTCGCCAAACTCTGAAAGAAAAATCCTTCGATGAGCAGAACTTTTCAGTAGGTGGCTGTCAGACTTATCTCGAGTAAATATAAAGTCTTATCGCTTCGCTTATTATGAAAAATAATAGTCTTGATGAGTACAATGTACAAGATTTTTGTAAATAAAATTTTTTATCTTTTAATAAAATATCCTATTCTAGTAAATAGAAAAGTTATTGACTAATTTTTTTGTAAATTGTAATATAGTTTTAATTTCTCCCCGTGAGGTACTTTAAAAAATTTAAGCATGCTAATACGACGCTAATTGGTCTTAATTAAAAGTTAAACAAGAATTATTCGTGACGACTACACTCATCGTCATGAAAACCATGTATTCTTCCCCTCGTTTTAGTCGTATCTTGATAATTTTTTCTTCAGAAAGTTAAAATTCAAAATTACTTCATTTCTATTGAAATTTTAATAGAAAAAGTTATTAATGCAATTGCTTTATTTCATTTTCACAAATTTTAATGTTGAATGACATCATAAAAATAACTCGTATTAAAATAGATTATTCAATATGATAAATATACACCTGAGACGAGAGAAGTTGTTATTTGCTGGGAATAAAAAATAGGTTTTTTTTTGTTTCTTTTTTAAATATATTAAAGTCACTGTTGTTATAAAACCATGATTTACTACTGACTGAATGTTACTTACATTTAAAAAATATCATTTTAAGTAAGTATGATACTTATTAGTTATGACTGATATACTTAAGGTGCATTTTACTAGTTTGTAAAATTTGTAATTTGAAATTTTTGAATATTAATTAGTTTTATAGATGGCTATGATAAAATGTATATCGCTTGTGTATGTTTCGTCTACATGAACAACTTGTTAGTCACTATTTCTGTAGTTAATCCACAAAATGAAACTGTTAGGAGGAAGTTGAGCAATTTTACTTTTTCAATCCGTTGCAGGAAACCTAAGTAGGTCAGTATCACGACTCACTAGGACCACACTGGTCCACATGGATAGGAAATAATTATTGTTGCTAGTAAATGTTGTTTATTGCATCAACAAAGATGCAGAAGTGCACGCATCAGCTGTTCACTGCCAAGTCCCTCTTTCTGGATTGAACTTTTCTCTCTGGAATGAAATTGGAAAGCGCTTCCCCGGTCTCGAGGGAAGCCAGTGCCGGGAAACAGATGCTGGAAGCAAACCCAGCTGTGTTCAGAAGAGAATTTGAGCGGAAGCAGATGGATTTTGAGGAATTGTAGTTGGCGGTGGTAGTGCAGCGGTGGAAGAACGCTAGCGACAGGGCTCCTTCACTTAGTGGCATTCCAGCTTTCATCTCTTTGGACAGAGTTCAGAGCAAAAATGTGAGCTAGCAGGGTCTCCCCTCTCTCTGCACCCCCCTCCCAACCCCCACACACCCCCACAACACACCCCTTCAACTCTTCACTCTTCCCCCCATTCTCTCCCCTACTTTCACTCAACGCGTTCACTCCCCCTCCTCCTCTCCATATATCTCCTTCTCTTTATCTCCTCTACATTCGTCATTTTCTCACTCTCATCCTTCTTATTTTCCTTCCATTCACTTACTCTCACTTCTTTGTTCATCTTGAAACACTTTTGCCTTCAAGAGAAGGATTACTTCAACACTTCTTCTTGCAGGAATTGTAATAATATTAAAAGTATCGTAAATCATAAATAAAAAACGACAAAAAAAAGTCCGTAAAATTGTACACTATTTCATAATATTTATGAGTTTCTCACTATTTCTTTTAGTTGCAGCCTCAATGTAAACTACTATAAATTTGAAAAACAGTTCACAAAGACAAGGTTATCATGTTCTACCTTTCCGATAGATACATTCAAGTCTGGAATCTTAGTCTGGAGTATTCTGACCTCTACCTCGTTGAAGCGGGAGTTCCACAGGGTAGTGTCCTTGGACCTGTTCTTTATACCCTTTTCACTGCCGACATCCCAACACATCCTGACACACTCCTCGCGTCCTATGCAGATGACACAGCCATACTCTCCTGCAACTCGGATCCTTACACTGCCCCAAATAACCTTCAATCCCATCTTAACTCCATTTTCAAGTGGTCAAAACGCTGGCGAATACTCCTAAATGAGAATAAATCAGTCAATGTCACCTTCACACTTCGCAGAGGTCAATGTCTGTCAGTCCTCCTTAATAACGTTTCTCTTCCCTCCTTTCCGACAGCCCGCTACCTTGGGTTCTACCTAGACAGTAAACTAACCTGGAAGACTCACTTACAGTCAAAGAGACAATAACTAAACAGACGCTTTGGACAGCTCTACAGATTGCTGAACCACAGGTCCAGATTAACAATAGAAAACAAAATAACTCTTTACAAAACATTATTTAGACCTATCTGGACATACGGTATTGAATTGTGGGGCACAGCGAAGCCATCAAACATTAATTTATCCAGGGGTTCCAGTCCAAAGTCCTTCGCACAATCCTCAACACTCCTCCCTAAGTATCCAATAAAACCATCCATTCTGACCTTTTGTTTCCGAGCTCATCCCCTCCAGGCTTGATAAGTTCCACACAAACTTCCAAGGACATCCAAATCCTCTAGTCCTCTCCCTGGCATCCCACATTCATCCCGACCACCTTCCCCGACGCCTCAAGAGGAGGTGATCAAGGGACCTCCTACTCCAGCCAGTTTAGTTAAAATATCAAGGGAGTGAATGCACTGGCATTTTTCTCCCCTCTCACTCCCTCCTTGACTCCCTGCCTAGTCTCCTTCTTATCCTAAGATTAGGAGAAGATGGGTGCCGGATAGTCTATCGCGGGTTAACCTGGGCTCCTCCCTGAGGACGGGTTACGTACCGGTATAGACGAGCAAGGACTATTATTATGTACCCCATCAAAAATTATAGTGTATAAAATATGTACAGAATAATTTTTTTTAATAAAAAGTTTTATATATAAAAAAAAGACAAGGTAAGCAATGTATCATTGTATACCATAATTGAATGTGAATAACGTGGTTTATTGTACTTCAGTGATTACCACTTTTATGTTTAATATATAGGATCAGAGAATATATTAAAAATAAAAATTTCAAAAAATCTTTCTTGTGAGCAATATATTTATTTTGATTTCTATAAAAATAATGAATGTTGAAAGCCTCGAATGATAAAAATTTATCTTAAAAGTCATAAATGTAAACGAACTGTAACAAAAAAAAAAATTTAAATAAAGAAGAAGAGATGTATTAATTCAAGCCTCATAATCACTTAATTTTGATTATGGATTAAAAAGAAAGTATTTAAGAAGCCCAGAATATGATTAATAAAATTTGTCTTTTTATGAACAACACCACTGCTGAAAGTTTGAATATTCATTGTTTAATAAGAGACAATCGAAGACAAAATGTATGTATGCAATTAAATTCTTATTACTTGCGAAAGAAGTACACAAAAGAAGTTGTAAATGCTCTGTAGATCATAAAAACTTAGAGAAGGGTGTTTTATAGTAAATGTTTGAAATTTAGTAGGCTGTTCCCTATAACTTGATAAGAGTAAACTTCTTTGACGTCATGTGGAGTATTCAGCTACATTAGGGTGTCCGTGACTTTCGAGTCAAGAGAAAAGCACAGATGACCTAAAATATTCACCCTGATCCTCCGGTGAAAGACCAAAGTAAGTGGAGGGGGTGGGGGGGTGAATCCCTGCCTAAAATAGAGGCCCACTAAATCTTGTAAATAATAAAGGGGCCCATTGAACTTTGTAGCTGTAGGTTGAAGGATTCATCGCTGGCGTTATCATGCTAACGACAGTTTGTACCGTCGTGCAGGATTGATGCGTTCTCCCGAGCCGTGGGGGTCAGTTTGCCACTTGTTATGTCTAGCGGGTCGTCAAAACTTCCCCCGTCATCATCACTCATTCACAATCTTCATCAACATTGCAAGCCGGCCGAGGGAGGGGGAAGCGGCCAGGCCCGACCTCCCCCGATGAGCTTGGACTCCTGCTCGTCCGAACTTTTCTAGTCCACGTCACCGGAGCGAAGTGGGAGAGGAATTAGATGAAGGTGGGGTCCGGAGGCCTTGGTAAATTACTGCCTAAAGAGGAAATGAGAATAACCACGATGTATTTTGTTTGTACGTGAGCTAGCGTTAGCGATTTTTAAAATGACTCCAAAATCGGGATTTAAGCTGATTTTTTGCAGAACTTTTGATGAATAAGTTAACGACTGAAATCGGACAGAGGAAGAGTTTAAAGATAAATAAAACTTAAATTTTAATCTCATCCATTTTTGGTTTTTGAAAAAAAAAAAAAATTAGTTTACGTAGGCATATTTACCAATACTTCTTCCGGGTTCAACCGTGTCTTGGAGTTTTTTAGGTGCCAAGCTTTCGCACATCGTGTGATGGCTTCTTCAGGGCTGATTGGAGAATACCCCATTCACACGATGTGCGAAAGCTTGGCTCCTAAAAAACTCCAAGACACGGTTGAACCCGAAAGAAGTATTGGTAAAAAAAATTAGTTTAAAATAAGATTTTTAACAATGCCATTCTGTGTTATATTTACAAGAAAGTTTTATTTTAGAAAATATTTAAAAATGTAATTTTGAGGGTTTGGTGGATCCCCTTATTTAAAAAAAAAAGTCAATTTGGTGTTTAAGCTTTCTCTTGTAAAATGTAGAATAAATTTTTGTTTGGTTCAAATCAGCTAAGAAGGAGGGAGAGGGGAGTTTTGAAGAAGACCAAAATTGATAATATCTTGAGCGGAATAGTTTATTGATCCTCTTGGGTGTAAAACTTATTTTTCTTAGATTTATGACCAATATATTTTTTATGAAAAACTCTAACGAAGGTAGATATCTGTGAATGTACAAAGATTGATCCGAACATATCTTCCATTCATTGCTCCCTCCGACTTGTCAGATCAAATAAGGCACATCTTATTTATTGTAGCAAGGGAAGTTTTCTCAGTTTTCTGTGGGATATTTTTATTTAAAAGTTATATTTCTTGTCTACAATTAGACTATTTTACCAGAGACCCTCGAGGCATTTATGACATGTATATTTCCGCTCCTATTGGTCGGTTTTGCTCAATAACTGAACTGAACTTTTCATTTTATACGTAAAAGGGATTTTACGAAACCAGAAAAAGATTACCGTAATATAATAATGCTGGAGAAATAGTCAGGTTTTCGGCCTGGGTCTGAAAAAAAAAAAAATCAGAAAAATACCTGAACAATTTCTCCAGCATAATACTGGCCAGCCAACGAACCTCCAGACATGTAATATAATATTATAAAGAATATGAAGTATCCTGCAAGTTCTCATTTAGCAGAAGTGACTTCTTAAGTCTGATCTCATACTATAACATTTAATCTCAAAATATCATATTATATTTTCCCGAGTGAAGCGGTTAAAAGAAAATGCTGTATCTGGCTCAAGAAGAGTAAGAATGATGGAAGCACAGTAATTTGTCAGTTACCTTCTGAAATGTCACGTTCAATATGGGTTTTTAATAAAAAAATTGTTATAAATTCTAAGCTGTCTAAGAGAGAAAATTTGGAGGACGGTGATCAACACATCTAACTCATTCTTAAATATATTTCTTTTTATAAAAATATTATTGTAAATTATGTCTTCATGTCTATTATGTTTTATTAATTTTTTCATTGCACTAATATTAGCTAAGATACTGAAATATATCAAATTTTGTCTCCTTTGATATTCCCTCTCCCCTTCGTCTGATATGAATAAAAATATGAGTCCATTCAATAGAATGCACAATATATTTCAAATACTGGATTTAGTTATAGCTGTTTTATATAAATATACCCTCTCACTCCCTCCTTGACTCCCTGCCTAGTCTCCTTCTTATCCTAAGATTAGGAGAAGATGGGTGCCGGATAGACCTTCTCTTCTCTTGTTATTATAATTTTGTCATTTTTTTTTTTTTTTAGTTCCTTATAGTCAAATTACAAAATATTATCATGTTAACGGAATGTCAAAAATGAATATAAAAGTCGAAAAAAAAATGTAAATGTGAAATTCGCCAAACTCTGAAAGAAAAATCCTTCGATGAGCAGAACTTTTCAGTAGGTGGCTGTCAGACTTATCTCGAGTAAATATAAAGTCTTATCGCTTCGCTTATTATGAAAAATAATAGTCTTGATGAGTACAATGTACAAGATTTTTGTAAATAAAATTTTTTATCTTTTAATAAAATATCCTAGTAAATAGAAAAGTTATTGACTAATTTTTTTGTAAATTGTAATATAGTTTTAATTTCTCCCCGTGAGGTACTTTAAAAAATTTAAGCATGCTAATACGACGCTAATTGGTCTTAATTAAAAGTTAAACAAGAATTATTCGTGACGACTACACTCATCGTCATGAAAACCATGTATTCTTCCCCTCGTTTTAGTCGTATCTTGATAATTTTTTCTTCAGAAAGTTAAAATTCAAAATTACTTCATTTCTATTGAAATTTTAATAGAAAAAGTTATTAATGCAATTGCTTTATTTCATTTTCACAAATTTTAATGTTGAATGACATCATAAAAATAACTCGTATTAAAATAGATTATTCAATATGATAAATATACACCTGAGACGAGAGAAGTTGTTATTTGCTGGGAATAAAAAATAGGTTTTTTTTTGTTTCTTTTTTAAATATATTAAAGTCACTGTTGTTATAAAACCATGATTTACTACTGACTGAATGTTACTTACATTTAAAAAATATCATTTTAAGTAAGTATGATACTTATTAGTTATGACTGATATACTTAAGGTGCATTTTACTAGTTTGTAAAATTTGTAATTTGAAATTTTTGAATATTAATTAGTTTTATAGATGGCTATGATAAAATGTATATCGCTTGTGTATGTTTCGTCTACATGAACAACTTGTTAGTCACTATTTCTGTAGTTAATCCACAAAATGAAACTGTTAGGAGGAAGTTGAGCAATTTTACTTTTTCAATCCGTTGCAGGAAACCTAAGTAGGTCAGTATCACGACTCACTAGGACCACACTGGTCCACATGGATAGGAAATAATTATTGTTGCTAGTAAATGTTGTTTATTGCATCAACAAAGATGCAGAAGTGCACGCATCAGCTGTTCACTGCCAAGTCCCTCTTTCTGGATTGAACTTTTCTCTCTGGAATGAAATTGGAAAGCGCTTCCCCGGTCTCGAGGGAAGCCAGTGCCGGGAAACAGATGCTGGAAGCAAACCCAGCTGTGTTCAGAAGAGAATTTGAGCGGAAGCAGATGGATTTTGAGGAATTGTAGTTGGCGGTGGTAGTGCAGCGGTGGAAGAACGCTAGCGACAGGGCTCCTTCACTTAGTGGCATTCCAGCTTTCATCTCTTTGGACAGAGTTCAGAGCAAAAATGTGAGCTAGCAGGGTCTCCCCTCTCTCTGCACCCCCCTCCCAACCCCCACACACCCCCACAACACACCCCTTCAACTCTTCACTCTTCCCCCCATTCTCTCCCCTACTTTCACTCAACGCGTTCACTCCCCCTCCTCCTCTCCATATATCTCCTTCTCTTTATCTCCTCTACATTCGTCATTTTCTCACTCTCATCCTTCTTATTTTCCTTCCATTCACTTACTCTCACTTCTTTGTTCATCTTGAAACACTTTTGCCTTCAAGAGAAGGATTACTTCAACACTTCTTCTTGCAGGAATTGTAATAATATTAAAAGTATCGTAAATCATAAATAAAAAACGACAAAAAAAAGTCCGTAAAATTGTACACTATTTCATAATATTTATGAGTTTCTCACTATTTCTTTTAGTTGCAGCCTCAATGTAAACTACTATAAATTTGAAAAACAGTTCACAAAGACAAGGTTATCATGTTCTACCTTTCCGATAGATACATTCAAGTCTGGAATCTTAGTCTGGAGTATTCTGACCTCTACCTCGTTGAAGCGGGAGTTCCACAGGGTAGTGTCCTTGGACCTGTTCTTTATACCCTTTTCACTGCCGACATCCCAACACATCCTGACACACTCCTCGCGTCCTATGCAGATGACACAGCCATACTCTCCTGCAACTCGGATCCTTACACTGCCCCAAATAACCTTCAATCCCATCTTAACTCCATTTTCAAGTGGTCAAAACGCTGGCGAATACTCCTAAATGAGAATAAATCAGTCAATGTCACCTTCACACTTCGCAGAGGTCAATGTCTGTCAGTCCTCCTTAATAACGTTTCTCTTCCCTCCTTTCCGACAGCCCGCTACCTTGGGTTCTACCTAGACAGTAAACTAACCTGGAAGACTCACTTACAGTCAAAGAGACAATAACTAAACAGACGCTTTGGACAGCTCTACAGATTGCTGAACCACAGGTCCAGATTAACAATAGAAAACAAAATAACTCTTTACAAAACATTATTTAGACCTATCTGGACATACGGTATTGAATTGTGGGGCACAGCGAAGCCATCAAACATTAATTTATCCAGGGGTTCCAGTCCAAAGTCCTTCGCACAATCCTCAACACTCCTCCCTAAGTATCCAATAAAACCATCCATTCTGACCTTTTGTTTCCGAGCTCATCCCCTCCAGGCTTGATAAGTTCCACACAAACTTCCAAGGACATCCAAATCCTCTAGTCCTCTCCCTGGCATCCCACATTCATCCCGACCACCTTCCCCGACGCCTCAAGAGGAGGTGATCAAGGGACCTCCTACTCCAGCCAGTTTAGTTAAAATATCAAGGGAGTGAATGCACTGGCATTTTTCTCCCCTCTCACTCCCTCCTTGACTCCCTGCCTAGTCTCCNTAGTTGTATATATATATATATATAATACAACCGCTCAGCTGGCTTATAGATCGGTTTACGTGAGTGGGGGAGGAAAAATGAGGAAATGACCAAGTCATTGATATGTAACAAATATTATGAAAAATAAGTCACTGTTAAATCAAATAATGCGTATGTAAGAAATGTTATAGTTTCTTATCAATTTCAGTAAAATAGGTAATTATTTGTTACTCATTATTTCAATAAGTATTTCTTATAGGAAACCATATATAACTATCCCTTTAGGCTATATTATTATCCAAAAATTTATCACATATATTCCTTTTTGGAATTTACCTGTTAATAGTCTCTTACTTAGATTGATCTTCAATGACTACTGAGAAGTGAGATAATTATAGATTTAAAAAAAAATTAAATTCTAACCTATATACCACTATATAAAATTGCCTATATACAATATTCCTCCTCCCTTATATAAATCTATTCAACAGATATTGACTATTGGGAAGGTTTAAGGTTGTAATGGGTTATGAGTGAATGGATACGTTTTGGTTTTTGTTTACTTTTCTTAATTTGCACATTAGTAAATATATATTTTTTTTATATATATATATATTTGACATTTGGCGCTTTTGAAGTTCAGACGCATCAGTAAAACAGGTGTCTTGATCTATCGATATGTGGAACGACAAGATGGCCGACGACCTGCAACAAGTAGCTGATCTATATATCGCCATTAATCCAACCCCCTCGCAATTTTCCCCCCTTTTTTTATGTGGGGTTTCGAGGAAAAGTATGGAGTAGAAAAACAACTTCAAGGTAGAAAATGTGACAGCACACACCTGTGACGGATCTACCAAGATATTTTTTTAGCATAAATTAAAGTGATAAAGTACCAAATAGAACATTTAGAATCGGGGACAAAATGGATTCGGATATTTAATTGAATTATATATACATATATATTAGTGATTATGATAAAGTTCTTAGTTGTCCTTTGAGTAGTATGCTTTTTTTATATTCTTCCCAGATTTTTTACATGCATCAAATGAAAATGATGTAAGTCGGTATCATCTTAAGAAGAGGTTAGATAAATATTACGCTTCCTGTGAATTGATTTTTGCGATTGATTACGGTTTAGTTACACGTTTCCACCATGAAAGAGAAACTGTGAAAAATGTTATTATATTACTAGGGGGGGTGGGAGGGGATAGCCAGTGTCGATGAGTACAAGTCTTGTTTATAGATCCAATCATTAGAGAACCAATTGTAATCGGTATTAATCGCGGTATCTGGTAGCAGACATTAATCGGGCAGTAATCTTCAAATCCATTCAATGTGAAACCGAACGTATTATACTTAGATGATTTTAGTTGGGGTTCGGTCAATGTAGATCCAAAAAACACAAATTTTAAAAAATGTATTTTTTAATAAAGGATTATCTGCAGACGTTTCGGCTTACATTGTAAGCCATCTTCAGGGCTGTAGAAATACAATGTCATGAGAATACAATAATAATGGAAACCGAATTGAAAATACAATAATAATACCCTTCCTTTTTTCCTCTGTCCTTTTTATTGCCCTCTCTTGCAACAGGCCGCTTTCCCTTTGGATCTTCCGCCTCTTACCTTCTCCCCCCACCTTTCTACCTCTCACATTGTGTA
>KZ812590.1:5000-11270 GCA_000696205.2 Oncopeltus fasciatus | reverse complement strand
CTATCTGTCCCAGCCAGGAATCGAACCTGGATCTCCTGCTATCCGGGCCGGTGTACTTTCCAGTTATACTACCAGGACTTGTTAGTTGTCTTATTCAATTCCCTCTAACTAGCAAGAGCCTAACCCACGAGAAAGACGAGAACTTCGTCTTGTACTCGAAGGAGCTGACATTGTCAAGCTATTTGTCGACTCTCGTCATTTAATTTATTTAATTTTTTCTTTATAAATATTTTATTTTGTTGTGGTATTTTATCCCACGTAAATTTTAAACGATTAATGAGAGAGAATAGAATAAAAATCTATCTGTCCCAGCCAGGAATCGAACCTGGATCTCCTGCTATCCGGGCCGGTGTAGAGGGAATTGAATGAGATAACTAGCGCGTCCTGGTAGCTACAAATCTCGTCATTTTACGGATGTGAATAGCTTGATTCCCCCAAGGGAAATATGCTGAAAGTACTACTGTGTAGTGTGCGCTATTTCTGCCAGTAAGACGTTGCTTCAGTCGATCCCTGGCCTCGGCGCTCCGTGTGCCTCGGAGCCCCCACACAAGCACATGTGGGGCGGGTGGAATGTTTGCCCGATTAGGTTGCCCAGGTGCACCGGCCTCACAGTCAATTTGTGTAAGTGGTCATCCTCCAGCTCACTCCAGGCCCCCTCCATCCAGGTCACTTCCAGCACCGCTACACCTTTTAATNGTCTGCTGTTGTACAAATGTAAGTGGTGAAGAATCTAGACCTTGGTGATCCTACTTTCGAATAGACTTACAAAAATTCAACATTCTTCTGTAGGTCTTGAAGGGTTTACGAATGAATAGGTTTTGTGAGACCCAAGCATTTTGTAGCTTCCAATTTTTGTTTACGTGCATATAAAATAGTAACTTCTTACTCAAATCTTGCTTCTGAAACTTTGTTTACACTTGTATTATCACAATGCGAATGCAATAGTGACTTCTTATCGATAACAGTGCTATTCGAAAAAAAAGCGACAAAGACTCTTTAGAATGCGATTGAGAAGCTACTCATATATGATCATTTCTCTCTGAAGAAAGAGGAGTAGAAAAAAAGGGTGTACCAGTCTTAGTGAAATGAAAACATATAATACAAATAATCCAGAAATAATTAGTTCAATATAATTTTTTGCGTACCATGCCTATAAAAATAAATAATTATATCACAATTTAGCTCAAAACCTGATAAGGAGATATCATAACTAATTTTATTATTTAGCCACTATTTAACAAAATGCTGCAAATTATTCCACAAATTATATTTTCACACAAATTAAAATATTCTCTTTTATTTGTTTTTTAAAATATTGATTATCATTTTAAAAAATTTGGAAAATTTGATGAAATGATTAAAGTGACATGAATTTTAATTTAAGTACGAATTATTAAAAGTGAAAATTACTTAACTCAACGAAATTCGATCTTTGACACACCTATTTCGTCACAAAGAGATACAAAATAAATGCCATATAGGATTCTCTTCTGAAAAAATAAAAAATGAAAACTAATCCCGCAACAGTTTTTTCAAGAAATTCCCTCTTTGATAAACCTATTATTATGGGTTCAGCAACTAAATCCCATGCAGAGTGTACGAACAAAATTCAAAGTATTATATACGTGATATATTTTCCAATGAAATTGGCTATTTAACACATCCCTTTTTTCATAAGAAAAATATCATTGAAATTTCATATAGGACCCTATCAAATAAAAAAAATTACCAAAATTCAAAAATAATCACCCAAAGAAATTGTTTTTTTTTATATACTCATTGCACCATAAAAAGTTCATAAAATAAATTCAATATTGAAAAATGTAACTAAACCTACAAAAATTTTCCTACGAAATTAGATTCTTAACACATCCATTTTGTCATGAGGGTGTCACTATCGAAATTCCATAATTTCCTTAAAAAAATACTACAAACGCTAATCATTTTCCAACGAAATTCGCTGCTTTGCGGTTACCTAGTTTTATTAAGAATAGACAACTAAATTCAATGCATAACTATATTATTCAATTAAACTTCTTTAAACAATTAATAATTTTATTTTAGTATAAAATCTTATGTAAGTATATTGCTGTAGGTTACCTACGATTAAAATATCAAATAATCGAAATATATAACTTGGTGCGTTTGTAAAATTAGCACCAATCCCAGATCGATAGGTGTAATAGTTCGGGTGTTAAAACAATTTGAAAACCTCAACCCGTCACAAAGGGGTTTACTTCAGGTTAAATGGATTATGTTATTGTAAAATTACGCGCATCTTGAGAACGAATAGATCCTCAAATTTCATTTGAATTACAACAGCCATTTCTGCGAAATTCAGTTCATTGCGTAAAGTCGGCATATTTTTGAATTTGTCACGTCTCGAAATGTAAAACATTGAACATTGAGTTGGGCTTATCAATCTGGTTTTTCAGTTCTATTGCAATAAATAATTTTATATAGTAACGTACAAAAACATTTATAATTGAATTTAAAGTAAAGATAAGATCAGCAAATTATGATGTCTTACAAAACAAAGGTTATCAACAACCTTACTCCATAAGTAACAAGCACTTTTGAATATTTTCTAACATACTTATCATATACCAAAGTCGTTGGCATTGCCATACTTTCAGCCCTGTTTAGTGGCGGTGAGGTAAAGCTGTACAATAGCTAGGCAATTTACTGTTTCAACCTAAATTCTTAATGTCAAGGCCGGTTGTGCCTTTTTCTGACAGAAATTTTCCACATACTGCCGACTGTAAATAATGTCAAAACAAATTTCTAAACACTCTTCAAACACTCTTTTATTAGCTTAAATTATGAATAATGTTTTTAACATAAAACGGATTCCCTTTTATAAACATGGCGCTTTCTGAGAACGGAATTAATGAACGGATAAAGCGCTATGACCTTCCCCCGCCATTTGCATAAATAAAAACTTGTGTAATGGGATTAGTTATACAGAAGGCTTAAAAGACCAACATTTGTGGAATCAGCTGTTTATTTCCGTGGGATAGGAGAGGTGGAGGGGGGAATAATCTATAATATATCTTGATAAGAACAAAGATTAGGAGGGCACAAAGAAGGGCTCAGAGAGAGAGAGAGAGAGAGAGGGATCTCTGCTGGGTTCGGCGGGATTTATGTGGCAGGGGCTTTACAAATTAGACATATTCATAATGTTTGCACGGGCGTACCTTACATGTTGCCGCTCTGTTAATCCTCAGAGATAAACATCCCAACTATGTCCGATTCTCGGTCTCTTTGTCCTCATGTCCCACTCAGAATTTCCTAAACGGCACCATACAGGAATGTATATACATAAGTTATTATAAATTTATGTCTTCAGTTCCCTCTATTGTTCCTAATTTTTAATATGAAAAAAAATTGGGTTAGTAATTAAGCATCTCTTTTCAACACTGACAAATGAGTTTGTTACAGTATGTAATCTAAAGCATGAATCTATTATTAATATACTTATATGAATCCGTCGTCAATGGCTGTTCGTGCCAATGTTCGGGCCGAATTTAGGCTTGTCCACTTTCTAGGACACATTCTAATGTGATATACATGTTAATACATACGATTTTATTAATTTATACCTACAGGGCCTCTGGCCTTTGTAATTTTAATTGAAAAAAAATTTGGTATTTAACTATATATTTTATAAAACTGTTGGAAGAGTTTGTTAAAGACAATAAACGTTATCTCTGCCTTCCAGAGGAGGGAAATGGGGGATTAGATGAGAAGTTAAATCGAAATTTCGTAAATAGCTCCAGATGTAGATGTTGACCGTGGAGATGTGTAATTTAAGAGGTGATATGGGTTCGGTCGAAAATTCCACAGACGCCTACTGTTCAAAACCGTACTCATTAACTAACAACGCAATACAGTTAATGTCAGAACAAATATCTTTGACATTTTGAAAATTATTTTCTTCCTTTTATAAATTCTCCTACCTGTGTTTGCAAAACTAATCCCTTAAGTGTCTTATCCCTAATCATTTTATCAACGTTTCTCCTAACTCTATCGTTGATTCCTTTTGAACCTCGCCGCCTTGTCCCTCCCACTTCCAACTCTTTGCCCTAATAAATAATTTAGCTAATTTTCTCCTACATTCGTATTGCTGTTTTCTCCATTTTTAGAACAGCTCTCCCCCCTCCCCCTTTGGCCTTCATGATAGTAGATGGTGAATTTCTACATATAGTCTCTATTCTCTTTCTACATATTTTTTAATATACTTTTCACGTACTCTTTTACATATTTTCCTGTGAATTTTATAAAAAGTTTTGATTACTGGATGATCTACTTCTTATCTCTTCTTACGACAATGTAATTTTGTTACCAGCTCTGAAGATGACTAACAATATAAGCAGAAAACTCGGAAAATGCAGATTTTAAATATTTATTTGGACAGAACCCCAATTATCAATGTCTTCGTCATTGGAAGATTTTACAATAATTTACTAATTATATTTGGTGTAAAAATTATATGCATAGATGAATATATTTCTACTTGTATTATAAGAGTGATTATATAACGTGTGCTTCACTTTGCATTACTATCAACAAATAATATACTTTCGAGAGCTCAGTCCATCCCTGGTTGGTATTCATAATTTAATTTATATTTCTTATTATTTATTTTACAATCTAATAAATTTTCTGTTTACTACAATATTATTTTTGTTTCAATTTTTATTGCAAGGAAGAAAATATGTTGGAGCATTCCGAAGGGCATCAGCTATTACAGTTTTGTTTTTGTTTTTTTGTGGGGAAGTTTAAACAAAATAAAATTCTTCGATATTATCTTCAATTCTACCTTAATTAGACTCAAAAATGAGTCACAAAAATATTTTTGGTGTGAGTGTGTATAGCTCTCAAATTCAAGTGCTAAGACAAAAGTTTGTTGTTTTTTTTCTAGTGAGCATAATATTTAGTTTAGAGTAATAAAACTAAACACAGACATGTTTATTGGTAAAATTGATACTCTGTAGGTCACAAATGGAAATTGAAAATTAGAATTAATGGTTAACTTGAACCGTATTTTTTCAATTATACGGCTAGATGCCACAATTTTTTTTTTTTTTTAGAAATTTGGCATGCCAATTTTAAAAACAAAATTGATGTCTAAGTAGGATATTGAGTAAATAATTATAAACATATAATATAATTTCATTCCTCATAATTAACTGAGATGCTGAGGAATTCGCTTAGTTTACGTAGTCCCAAAAGGAATTCTTCCTATGGCTGACCTACGGGGCAGACTTTTCATTTATTTTTATTTCCCTTATTGATATATTAGGTGTTGAATTGTCTCTAAGGAATTTAGCTACATCCTTTTCCCATTATGAAGTTTAACTCTGGAGAGCGAACGGAACTTCTATCAGAAAGTTCTTCCACCTATCTTACTCATTGATCTCAAGCTCGGGAGAGACCGGGACTCCAAATCAGGAAACCATAAATACCGACCACCGTTTTTGGAAAAATCGTTTGAAAAGGAGTGGGAGTGTACTCGCGGTGCACACCCATTCGCTTCAGCCTATACAGACACACACACGGCAAGAATTAATGACCCGCGCAGTTCGGACTTCCCTTTGTCCAGTTTTTAGCCGAACAGCTGCTCGTGATTAATACAGGTTCAGCCTTTACCACCGCCCTTTGTTCTAATTATACATACTGGACCCCGGGCTTCTCACTCTCGTACAGCTGTTTGAGTTATTGTCAACTTTCGTCATTGTCACACATGACAG
The DNA here is from genome assembly GCA_000696205.2 of Oncopeltus fasciatus. Lineage (NCBI taxonomy): Eukaryota > Metazoa > Arthropoda > Insecta > Hemiptera > Lygaeidae > Oncopeltus > Oncopeltus fasciatus. The sequence continues at coordinate 5,517 of KZ812590.1, read as the reverse complement.
AAGTTTAAAGGATTTGCTCAGCTTGAATGGATAGCAAACGGTGGTCCCNGTGTGTGTGCGTGCGTGCGTGCGTGCGTGCGTGCGTGCGTGCGTGCGTGCGTGCGTGTGTGTGTGTGTGTGTGTGTGTGTGTGCGTGTGTGAAAGTCACCAAGTTCACCGCCGGTCTGCTGCTTTACCTCTGGCTTGTTCCCAGGTCAGGCCTCGCCCCAAAAAATAGCCAGAGATGTTCTCACATATAAGATGGGGTGTCTACCCTTAACTACTCCTTCTATTGCATACCTCATTACAGCCTCCAGCAAAGACTTGTGATCCGAGGGTATTTGGAGTATTCGATTGTGTGTGGCTGCAATTATAAAACTCTGAGGTCTGATCACATGGTTAAACACATGTGTAGAAGATTTCTTATTTGATGCTAGCCCTGTTCATGGATTATGTAATCATGAAATTCATGATGAATGTTCACGTATGCTTCGACGGTCGTCAGATGTATTTACCGTTTCATGATGAATGTCTTTGC
>JHQO02130851.1:0-16586 GCA_000696205.2 Oncopeltus fasciatus | reverse complement strand
AAATTCAGTGATTATTATATATATATATTCAATATTAACTATTAGGAGTTTTGTGTACAAACTGATGTTGCAGTATTGAAAGATGGAGTTTTATCAGGGTAGTCTTTGGTTCTCCAAACAGCATTCCTAGTCCTTCCAAAGACAATATTTCCTTGGTTCTGTCCTTTGTCAGGTCATATTCTCTCACTTCCTCCAAATTTTTATGAACTCTTTCCTGTCAAATTCTCCGTATGTTCCCATCGCCCCCTATCCCTGGAATCTTTTGCCTTCTCCTCACAAAATCACATCTTTTAGTCATGCCATCCCCATCAGATCTTCAAATCTATCGAAATCTATTCCTTTAAGTCTTCGCCACTCCTTCTCTCTCTTATCCTCCAATATTTCATTGCCTTTTTTCTTTATAAGCCAATGTTTAATTATTTATTTTACTATTAATGATGAGCTCTTTTCGCATAACTATTTAAACTAATCTTTGTTTTTCTACTTTACTACCCACCATTGTAAATACCTCTTATACTTCTATTTTTTTTCTCTACTTTTCTTCACTGTTTTCTATAATTTTAAAGTACATGAATAATTTTGTAAATATTTCATATTATTAGTTTATTTTATAAAAATTTTAGTAAACTCATTTTTATTTTATTTTTTTAATAGTATATTGGTCAGAGTCAGCCATATTCTCAGCTGTGGCAGTTTTGTTATTCTGACATGCTAATAACTAACAGTTTATGATTTAGAAATACTAAAATCCCAAGGAAATTTACTTTTCCTCCTTATTTTTCATATTCCAACTGGCCCTGTCCAGTCCTACTGCACTTCACTCCTTAGGATATTTTGTAATTTAGATCTGCGCATATCCAATCATTTTATTATTATCTCAGTTGAAGCTGCTATTTTACATATCGTTCTATAATCACTCATTTGTTATCACATTAATTATATAATGTGCCTGTGAAGCAGCAAACTGCCATGTTATCTCTAAAAGGAACAGTTCCGAAATGGCTCGGACGTTAGTATTTATCAGTCTGGGTCAAGCAGTTAAAGTCACTATAACTCTTTCTCTGGACCGGAAAGACAAGACTAGCTCTCGCTAAAGTCCATCATACAAACTGTGACCTATTAATTATCAATTAGTAATTCTGCAAATAAAAAAATGGATTATTGGTTATATATAATTAATGTACGATATACAATGGAAACCATTTAAAATTTAAATTGAACTGTTACATTTTGTTCAGCAAATACGTTTTTTTTTTGTTTTTTTTTTTAATTTCAAAGAATCTAACAATAACTGAAATTCGGATATTTAAAAAAATATTGACAATAGATTAATTTTTAATGACAGTTTTGAATTTTTAACATAATAGAGTCATGAAAATAATGAATAGGAAAAATATTGTAGAAAATCCAATTCTGTGTTCATGTGATAACTTTGATGTAAAGAAAAGTAGCGAATTTCTATAGGGCAAAAAATATATTATAAATGAAAATCACTTTCTATCCTTATTTTAGCTGTTTAAAATAGCTTTATTTAAATTTTCCTGATTTTAAAGTTAAGCCAAAAAATATAGTCAAAAATATTGTTTTGAAAATTTTTTGGATGAAATATAAAGTAATTTATAAGGAAATTCACACAAAAAGTGTGAAATATAAAGTAATTTATAAGGAGTTTCACCCAAAGATATTATAGTAAGCTTTAAAAAAAAATGTGTGTGTGTATATATATATATATATATTCTTGAAACATGTCTCTTGTTCCTAAAATATTCCAAATCAGAGATTATGTTAATCAGTCACTTAAACAAAGTTCTCTATAGCAGTCCTTCTCACTCTCTGAAGATCTATCAATCATGTCGCCATTAAAGAAATTATTATAATCTAAAGAAAAAAAAATAAATAAAATTACTTACATGATGTAAATGGTAACTGCTACAAGAAGAGGATCAGGGAAATTCGAGATGCCCTTCAAGAGCTAAGCGGCTTAGTCACCTGTCTGCTGGATGTCGGTGGAAGTCCTTTGATGCAAGAGACCCTTCTCGTCCCACGCCTTTTTTGTTGGATCTAGTTTCAAAATTGTTTTTTAGCTAGTTCATGGAATTACATTTTAAAATAAAATGAAATCCCTCGTCTTTTGCTGGCTTCCTATAGCTATGTAGGTTTTAAGGGCTGCCAAACCGCCAATTCTGAAAATCTCCTAAATGACATTGATCCAACGATATTAAAAGGAATAAGGGATGTTAAAATGACCATATTGTTTTATTAAATATAGAAAAAAATCTATCCCTGGCTTTTTATCATTGATAGTTCAGATGGATACATTTTAATTATATTTAATGAAACACTGCTTTAATTTGACTCAATTTCTTATGTTATCAAATTAAATTTCACCACACAGGAGTTAAGTAAATTAAATGAATACCTGTTATTTGTAGTTGGCGAATATTTGAATTCTTTTTTAAATTATGTATTTTATCAATGCACTAATCTTTGTTGAGCTTCAGCGCTCTAAGCTAAGTATAATGCTTTTTAAAAAGAAAAAAAAAACAATTTGTACTCGCAGTTGACAATAACCCCCCCCCCTCTACTATTAGTACGAGTTTGTTCAATAAAGCTGACTAAAGAACTTCTGACTTTTACCAAAATCTTAGTCTTTCGTTTTGCATTTAAAAGGTAAACACAGATGTTTTTTTTAAGAAACACTGAAAACTTTAGAGAGTTGAGGGTCATCCAAAGCCACACTCTCACATATATAAATAAATATATATATATACAGTTCTTGTCAACGTTTTACGCAAGCATAACGAGAGGCTTTTGTCTTTCGTTATATCGTTAAAGCTATATTATAAATATGAAGCTGTTTTTTTTTCTTCAGAGCACAATGGTTTATTCAATCATCCATTACAACAAGTTGGATTACATAGAGTTTTCTTTTAGAAAATATTATTTCGGGGAATCAAGCTATTGAGAAGACACAATGACGTGACTTTTAAAAATTTGTGACATATCTTTGTCGATACTACAAAGAAGCTTAAAATATGCTACGTTCAAAAATTGGTAGGTGTGTATGTATATATGTATATTTATATATATGTGTGTGTGTGTGTCTGGGTTTNAAAAAAAAAAAAAAAAAAAAAAAAAAAAAAAAAAAAAAAAAAAAAAAAAAAAAAAAAAAAATAGAATCGTATCGGGGGCCAGAAAAACGATTCAAATTATAATTGAAATGTGGGATTACTTTACCACAATGATCATCATGATTTGGACTTTCAAATTAATTAAAAGATTAGTAGAAACCTAAACACAATGAAATACACTGTTTAGGTAATTTTTATTTTGTCATTTTGCTTAAGGATGAAACATAATAAAGTGGGATCGTTATTTTCACCCGATATATCGTTTCTCAAAATAGATAAGGTGAAAAAGATATTTTCAGAAGGTACGGTTCAGACTGCATGCCCATTCACAGAGCCTAGAACCTCACCTTTGATTGTACTGACTCACTCCCTCGGAATACGTGCTCCATGTTGAGTCTAGATCGACTTCAGCTTCTTGAGTGCCTAGATTCCAGTGAATTATCCTCTTGGCGTTAGGCTGGACATGGAGCCCTGAGTGGTGTGAGTCCTCCCCAAGGGTGTGAGGAGGATGCCCTTCAAAGATGCTGTAAAGGGACTAACAACATCATGTTTGCCACCTTCGCCATGTCGCAATTGATCGCTCTCCCAAAAAGTTGTACTATAGGACATTTAGGGGTGCACGCGTTCCTGTCTACCGGATTCAGTGGATGTATAACCGGAATCTTTTAAATCATGCTAGTTTTTAAAAAAACACTCACATTAAGTATGTTCAACAGGTTGAACATTTTCTAGAATACTATTATTGGTTTGATCACAAATGGTATGCAATGTTTTGTTATTTAAAATAGTTTTAAATTCATTTAGAATTGTTTGCTGACTGCTTTTTGCTGATTCTTGACTTATTAAAGTTAATAAATATAAAATTTTGCTAGAAGTTTTGTACAGTGATATGTTATAATAAGAATAGAGAGATAAAAGCCGATGACGGAGAGAAAGGTAATACCCACAGGAGAAGTAAGAACCACGTCTTCGTGAACCGGTTTTCGACAAGTAGGAGCCTCCATTGCTTGCTCAGGAAGAAGTCTTCCTTCATATACAGGGGAGTTAGAAGTTTTGCTTGGCTTCATTTACAACTACCAGCAAGTTTAGAGCTTTATTGAATACTATAGATGAACAGTACTTAAGATATTTATTAATTGTTACATTATATTTATATATAAATGTGTGTGTGTGTGTGTGTGTGTGTGTGTGTGTGTGTGCTTTTTTTTTCAACAAGAATTCAACCCCAGAACACCAATTAAGAAATTTGCCAGAAAAAACACTTGCAAAACAAAGATTCGCTTGGAAAGTATGCTATATTACCTTAAAATAAGAAATGTTTTGATTTTTTTAGGATACCTATGGTGCAAAAACAGTTCCACTTGGAGTTCTCCAGTAAAATAACATGAGTTAAACAATCCTCTCTATAGGATTCTTTACAGCTCCAAACTGTAGCATTTTTACTCTATTAAAACAGTTCAGCATTATTATTACATTGGTGGTGGAGCATTTGGGGGGTGGACCCCACTAGATATTCTATCTTATTCAGCTAACATCTACAAGAAGTGGAGAAGTAAACCATTTGGTCCCTAAATGACTTCATGCTGATTATAACCATTGGAGTGCTATTTTCTGCATTAATAATGCAAACCTCAATGATTGTTGATGACTCTTGGTATAGAGGCATACTCCTTCTAAGGTAATTTTTATCTTTCTCAGCTAGCAGTCGGTATAGCCGAATATGATCTTGCACCTAATTCTCTTACCACCTTGATGTCGGACCTACTAATCAGCCTTTTAACTTAATATTATCGAAGAAAATTTTCTTCACCATTATCTATTGTAATTTGTTACAACTTAGCTTTGTGAAAGGACTGTTGAAAGAAATTGAAGCAGAAATTTTTTTTTTTACTAGTACAGGCTGCAGAAATATGTTTTATTTAAGAATATGTAGGAGTAAATGGAATAAGAATACTCTCATAACCTAAATATGAATCGATGAAAAATAACCATATTCCAATACTGATTTTTTAGCACAGGACTTTATTTAACTGTGCTGTAACTCTTCAGAATTCTAAGCTGGTAAGACCTTAGTTGTATTATGTTTAATGTTTAAAAGGTTTCACATATATCATATAATGCCTTTATATGTATTAGGTTATTTCACTTTTAAAGCTTCGTCCACTGAATTTCAAATAAGAAAAAACTGTGGAAATCAATGAAATTCTCCCCGTCATAAGGGGGTGAGCAAATATATCATTAGAAATATATCTTTCAATGATATAATGGTAAAATGATATGATGGTTCTTTACAGAATAATTGTAGGAGAAACAAGAAAAAATTAAGAGAACAAAAAATGTAAAGTTGGATGTATTAATCAAAATTGCAGAAACCACACACACATGTGAAACTGTTTGGCATTAGATCAATTATAAAATTTTATCCCTATTAGGATTAGGCTCAATGTCAATTGGAATTAAGAGAACTTAATTCTCAAATTCAACACATTTTCTAGTTATTCTCCGTTCAAAGGGCAGGTTTATTTTATGATTTAATAATTCTTAGAATATTGAAGAACAACAAGTTTTAAGTGGGGGGGGAGAGGTTATAATATTGATTTTTTAGGCCATTCATATTAGTTCATTTTTAAGGAAAATCAACTAAAAACCTACTTGCGAAGAATTAAAATTTGATATCACTATTTATGCCACCATTATAAAAAAAAAAAAAAATAAATAAATAAAATAAAGTTATTCTAGATCATTTTTAGCTTCATGCCAACTGAAGAGACCATCTGATGAAACAACTATTACTTCCTTACTTAATAACATCCATCTTAAACCATTCTTTTATTGTTTTGTTTGGGTTTATAATAGCTTCAGGTAATTATTTCTAATTAATTTTCAATCAAGGGAAATTATAATATGTGCAGCCCCAGCAGTTTTCATGTTTTTTTTAGTGGGCTAAAACAATTTTTATACAAATATTTTCTTCACTAATTTTCTTAAAAATAAAAACAAAACTTTTTTTCATTTTATTATGTAAATTTAAGTCAAAACCGAAATTAAAATTTGCAGTCCTTTGAATCTCTTGTGCCCTTTCAGTTCAATGGACTGCATAACATAGGAAGCAATTGCCCCATGCACAAGGAAAGGGTAAAAACCTTAAGAATTTTTTTTTTCTAAGATAATCAATCTAATAATGCCGGTAACCTTAAGGGAAACTTTCCTATTTCACTAAATCTTTACCTACACTTAAAATATTAAGAAAAAACACTTAAAGTTAGATATTTAAAGAAGTAACTTGGAGGATTGGATGGCCAGCTCTTTATCACCCAGCCTGATCATAGCCAACATTGTGACATCAACATGTATAAGATTAACATTAATGTGTCAATCAACAAATTGTCACATATAAATTAAATTATATTTTTAAATGGTTGGAGGTTGGTTAGCCATCAAGTATTATGCTGGAGAAATTTGTCAGGGTTACGGCCAGGATCAACACTATCAGTACATATAAAGTTGATTTAATTTTTCATATTTTTAAAGTTAAAAAAATTGTTTAGTTTAATGTAAATCTTTTTTTGTTATATAACATACCACATCTCTGTCTGTTTATTCCAATCTATAATTCAATAAGTGTAATGTGTTTTATATTTCAGCCCTGATGATGAATAGCAAGTTGAGTCGAAATGTTGGCAACAATAAAATAATTACCCATCAATTTTGGAGTATTTTATTTTTCTGATTCTAGCTGAAACCATGACAAATTTCTCAAGTCTATTTTCAAAATTAATTTTCAGAATGAATGAGTATTAGGAAAATTCAGTTATACGATCATAAAGCAATGTTTTATATATATATATANAGAGTAAATAAGCATTTATTATCGGCGGATCGTACATAAAGTGTCAAAGAGAAGCTGAGAAACTAAGCAGATTTGCCATGTTTCATTAAATATGGATAATATCTGATAATTCGGAGAGAACAATGAGTATAAAAAAAAAGACCATGTCCCTGGTTCTCTACTGACTGGAAAGAAAGAGTTTGGGGAGTGCTCAGCCATCAGAGTTATATTCATAAATATCTTTATAAATTTTATATAATGAAAAATGTTACAGAATATAAATTTTAGAAAATTAGATTTATTTTGTTCTTAAACTTTTTCGTGACTAAAAAAACGAAGATATTAATATTAAAAATTTTTGTCTTCATCTTAACCTCTCTTTCCACACCATCTGATTTCAACCCAAATTGAATTATATCAATATAATTTACAATATAAAGTCTACATACCGAATTCTGTTTATATATTTTAAAACTCATATATTAAAAGGACATTAATTTTTGACTTTCCGTCTCATGTAATCCCATACACTAAAAGAATGTATCTTTTTTCAAAACTGGAGTCAATTTAATTATTTTAAACTTAATATTATACGCGCTACAACGATAAAAAAAATGTACCAGCACTTGACATTATAGGTTATTCCCAAATCGTATTTAACCGATTTCGTAAATAACCGTTCAATTAAACATTTAAAAACTATTTGCTAAATTACATTAAGAAAAACAACTAATTGAAAGTTGAATGCGGTAAAATTATAATTTAAGCTACATATAAACCAGCTTATAGACCGTAAAATTATAATTACAATTGTGGTCTAGGAAAACCCTTAGTCCTAGTTATTCATTGTCGCTCTGTAGGTCCGAAAATTTGTTCTTTAAGCAGTAAAGATATAACGTAAAAAGAAGAATGGTTCTGGTCTGACCATCAATGGGTATTGATATAAGTGGTTCTAAAGGAAGGTGTTAAGACATTTGTCCACAAGTATTGGCAAACTTGCCAGTGAGTGTGGCGCATCGAAAGAAAAAAAAACAACTAACAGTAGTTAGTTGTACTAACATCCTCTACTCATTTTAAACACTTTTTAGAATTTTTCAAGTAAAAAAAAAATACTTCACTTTTTTTTTTTTTACACGAAAAAGATAAAAGATTATAAATTTTATGGATCTCTGGCATCAAAACCATGAATCTTGTTTGAAGACTAAAATACATAAGTTTGTTGTGCATGCACGCTTTCAGGATATTTAAATAGCTGAAGTAGAAAATTATTTTCTGACTTTTTTTAACTATAAAGAAATAAGGATAACAAAAATAATTAAATAAGATCGTAACAAATCTTTTCATACGATTTAAACTGATACTGTTATTATTCATCTTTTATATTTTTACATAAATGTTCTTAAATAAGGATACCCTGAATGATGTAAATGACCTCAGAAGATTAAAAAGTAATATTTGATCTATTGCATAGCATTACCTTTAGCTTTGCAAGATAATGAATTTAAAATTCTCAATAAGAATGACTTTAACAAAACTAAAGGCATTGTATGAAAACAAAAAAGATAAATACTGTGTTTGTTATGTTTTAGCAATGCTAAATATAAAATTTTATAGAAATATATAACATAAGCAAATTATTTATAAATATTAATTTAGTTGTGGTTTATTATCCCACGTAAATTTTAAACAATTAATGAGAGGGAATAGAATAAAAAATCTATCTGTCCCAGCCAGGACTAAAACCTGGATCTCCTGCTTTCCAGGCAGCTATGAAGTGAGTAGTTCTGAATGTGTAATTATAAATGGAGGCCAAGAATACAATTGCCTTCTTGGGAAGATTATGGATAATTTGGCCGGCGATTAAATCATATCCAGGTGATTTGCGCTTAGGAAGATGAGAGATTATATACTTGACCTCGGAAGGTGTTACTTCCTTGAGTGGCAAGGACATAGGTAATGGTATGTCCAGGAACTCCTCAGTCTATGGTACGCGGCATTGGACAGGTCTAAGGGATAAGTAACTGTTTGCTTGAGGTGCTGGGCAGACCTTTCGGCCTTGTCTTTGTCAGAAGAGGCCCAGGAACCATCACCTCGACGCAAGGGAGTGGAAGCTTCATGGCTCTTAAGGATTCTGCGAGTAGCAATCCAAAGGGATTTGTTTCCTGCTGAGAGGGTAGACAGATAGGCATTAAAAGCCTCATTTCGTAAAACACTTAATTATTGTTTTATGAGTCTGGAAAGATGATTAAACTCTTTGCGGACTGAGGGGTGTCTATATTTTTGGAACAATGCTCTTGTGCGGCGTTTCGCTATGATAAGCTTTTTAAGCGAATCTGGGAGTGGTTTTTGGGACTCAGAAGAGTATTTGGTAAATTTTGGTTTGAGATTAGATATATACATACATTGCAGAACGTTTGTGGTGAAGGAATGTACAGCGTCATCTAGATCATCAGGTTCTCAGAGAAATTCCGAGATAAGTTCTATTATAGTCTCCACCGGCAAGAAAACGGGAACCAAGGTCTTTGAGAAAAGTGGAAAATTCTGGTGTAGTGATTGGCTTATTTGGAGGACAATACACTGCTGAACGTGTGATAGGATAAAAGGGTGTTTAAATAGACACTGATATTGATTGAAGGGACTCTGTGGAAGTGGAGGGTAAGATATGATGGGTATAGGATTTCTTTATAAGAAGTGCAGTTCCACCATGAGCTCGTCCGTCAGGATGGTCTGTCCTATAAGTGTGATAGCCAGCAATTTTTACACTATTTCGTTTAGTTAGTCTTGTGTCTGTGTGCGTCCGAATGACGTTAGCGTTTCATAGGAGGATAGTAAAGGAATTCTTGGATTGGGGAATCGTGGTGTTGGTGAGGAGTTGGTAGGGTCATTTTTGTGACCAGGTTGGTCAGTAGGGATATGAGTTGTGTAATGAGGGAGTTAAGTTGCGAGAAGAAGGAGTGAAATAAGGTATATAGATCATTTGATAAGGGTGGAGTCAGGACGTTGGGTCGCTCCCTCCTGGGTGGGGGATGCGGTTGTCGTAAAATATTGCTCACATATTGTAGTTCTGAATTGGCGCTAGGAGGAGAGATGTGTGAAATGGATGAGAAGAAGAAGAAGAAAGAAGAAAATAAACTTCATTCTGGTACTAACAGAGTCCCCTTGAATAACATAGGTGAATTTTACATAAGGTATTTTCTGGCTAAAAAAATATACATTATTATAAATAAATAAAATTATTAGGAAATTACTTTTTAAGCCCTACATCATTTCTTAATACTTTTAACAATGAAAGCATTCAAAAATAGTAATTTTTTTATTTTGAATGTGGAACTTCTCATAGTCTTATTTCCAATATAAACTAGTTAATAGTAAATAAAAGAAACATAACAAAGAATTATCCATCTCATAATTATCCTTCTACTGTTGCCTATGAAGGAACTTTTTATGGGATTGAGAGAAGGATGTAGTCAACAAATTGTGCCAAGAATGAGAATTCACAAAATTGAGTCGATAAAGAAAAAAAAAGAAAGTTAAATAAATATACCATAAACATGGAATTAAATAATTTTGCATGACGGCAAACAACAAGAAGGCTATGATCAGCTATAATCAGACACAATTACTTTTGGTAGAAAACTAATATTAATTTATAAAACTATTAAAATATTGATTCAAGTAACAATGTCTCAGAAAAGCCCAACGAAAACCAACCTTATTAATTATAAACAATTCAAAGCAATAGTCTGAAACATTGCAAAAAAGAATCTCTTGGATAACATATGTTGAATCAGTCAACATGAACACTCCAACTAAATCAGTTTGGAAAAAAATACACAGCATAGCAGACAAATACAGCTCAGACAAACCCATATTAAAAATCCAAAATAATATATTAACTGATACACAAGTAATAGCAGAACATTTTGTTAACCATTTTGCAGAAATTTTTAATTATACTATTAGTCAAGAAAGGTCTACAGAAACAATAGTTTTGGATAAAACTATGCCTAGAGAGAACCTACACCAAAATGACTACAACTTTCACTTTACTCCATAGGAACTACAATCAGCAATAGATTGCATAAAATTTTCCACTCCAGGACAAGATGAAATTCACAATCTTAAGATAAAAAATCTTCCAACAGCTGCATAAAAAACATTGTTAAAATTATACAATATAATCTGGGAATCTTCATCATATCCTCAAGCTTGGCGAGAGTCGATTATCATTCCCGTTTTAAAAACAGGTAAAAATAAGTGTGATCTGAATAGCTACAGACCGATTTCCTTGGCAAGTTGCCTTTCAATTATTGGAAAAATGGTTAACAAACGCCTAATGTGGACAATTGAAAAATACAATTTGCTATCTCCCATTCAAAGTGGTTTCAGAAAAAGCTAGATCCACTACTGATCAATTAGTCACAATGGAAACTGAAATACTAAATACCTTCATTGGGAGAAAAGTAGCGGTGGGGATATTTTTTTATATTGAAAAGGCATATGACACTACTGTGTGTCTAAAATTAAGATTCTGCCTACTGGCAGAAATCTAATCTTAAGGACACTGTTCAAATGGGGTATCAGAGGATCGCTAGCAAATTTTATAAAAGCTTTCTTATGAGAAGGTATATCAGAGTAAGAGTTGGAGAATCAACTTCTGAACGCAGAGAAATCAATAATGGTATTCCACAAGGAAGTGTACTAAGCTGTACGTTGTTCGCGATCGCAATAGACTCAATAGTTGAGATTATATCCAAATCAATTAAGGCATTCCTTTATGTAGATGACTTAACCATAGTCCTAAGTTTTCAAAATCAAGAATGGATGCGACGAATTATGCAAAATGTGCTGAACAAACTACAGGACTGGTCAGAGAAGAATAATCTCCGTTTTTCTTCAGAGAAGACCAAATGTTTGATGTTCTCACATAAACGACGCCCAAGTGACTACCCACAGTTCAAAATGAATGGGCATGTACTCGAGTTTAAAGATGAGGTCAAATCCCTGGGCTTAGTCCTTGATAAAAAAACTTACATGGTTGCCGCACATAAAATATCTAGCCTTCAAAACCAGCCCTAGAGTCTTTGCGCTGAAGCTTCTCTACCACCTCTCATTTTCCGGCACCAAGAACGAGTCAGCTCATATGTTGCCAAAATAAAATTGCAGCCTACAAATTTAGCTTACCAATGCATTTTTAACCCTAGATTCTGCAGGTTATATGAATCCAACTAAAGACTAGCAGCACCATTAGAAATCAGACACAAGGGACTTATATCAGAAATTCAAGAATATGCCTCAGACAGCCAAAATCTCTTGAACGGCCTTCATGGAAGACTCAACCACTTTAAGTAGACCTAACTCTTAAAAACAAGGATCCAAATTTCATAGTCACCAGTTTTTACGCAGTTTTAGAAACGTACTCTGACTTTGACATAATCTACAATGACGGCTCTAAAGACAATGACAATGTTGGTTCTGCTATTATATATTAAGGAATAACTGAAAAATACAGTGACCTAAAATCATGTCTTAGGAGAAGAATAAGAGAAAACTGGGAATCTAAGTGGTCTGAAATTCCACTAACGAATAAATTGAGAAGAATAAAGCCGACAACCAAATCCTGGGGAAGCTCAGAAAAGGGTAATCGGAGAGAAGAGGTGGTGATGACTAGGTTGAGGATTGGTCACACAAACTTAACCCATGTACACTTAATAAATAAAGAAGCTCACCCTACGAGTCAATGCTGTAAGGAACCACTAACTGCCAAACACATTCTTGATGAGTGCTCAGCACTCAACAAGTATTTTAACAAGCATGTTGTACCTGGAAATGCAACGACCATACTAAGTGACTCATCAGAATCTAGTAATAAAATTAGTGAACACAATTACTTTTGGTAGAAAACTAATATTAATTTATAAAACTATTAAAATATTGATTCAAGTAACAATGTCTCAGAAAAGCCCAACGAAAACCAACCTTATTAATTATAAACAATTCAAAGCAATAGTCTGAAACATTGCAAAAAAGAATCTCTTGGATAACATATGTTGAATCAGTCAACATGAACACTCCAACTAAATCAGTTTGGAAAAAAATACACAGCATAGCAGACAAATACAGCTCAGACAAACCCATATTAAAAATCCAAAATAATATATTAACTGATACACAAGTAATAGCAGAACATTTTGTTAACCATTTTGCAGAAATTTTTAATTATACTATTAGTCAAGAAAGNAAATAGATAAATAAATAAATGTAATATATTATTATTAATTGTTGTTGTTTCAATGTTAATATCACTCTTAAGAGTTAAATTATGATTTTTACATAGTGTAAATAAATTTAAACAATTAACTAGTATAATTATTAAGGACAGTATAATTATTTCTTATAATTTTTAGAATAGACATTTCTCGTAATTGTTAGGGCATAATAACTTAGATGTTTATCGCTTAAATGTAAAATAGTTTTTACATGTGCACATACACAATGCTGGGGTGTGCAGAAAATTATGAGTCTAATGAAATACATCATTTAGAACAAATGGGATATTTTTAAAATGAGTATTTTTTATAAGGGCAACAAAATGTTCTGTTTTTTCTAATCACAATTTATTTTTATTTTACAACACATTTTGAAATAGGTATATCACTATATTTTAAGGAAATCTTACTTGGATGTGCTTGTTAACATCACCAAAATATGGATGGATTTTTTCCAAGTCTACTTTCACCTTTTGAAGACATTCTCGAAGTTTATCTGAAAAAAAGTTAAAACATTAATTAACAAATAAGAATGTCAAAACAATTAATTTATTTCTTAAATTTAATAAGAAATATATTACTTGATTTTATACTCTACTTCCTATTTAATTAAAATTTAGATTTTATGCAAACTTAAAATAAATTAACAAATATTTGCCATAAACAAGTTAATATATAAATTATGCATGTGTTATATATATATATATATATATATCCACCATNTGTGTGTGTGTGTGTGTGTGTGTGTGTGTGTGTGTGTGTGTGTGTGTGTGTGTGTGTGTGTGTGTGTGTGTGTGTGTGTGTGTGTGTGTGTGTGTGTGTGTGTGTGTGTGTGTGTGTGTGTGTGTGTGTGTGTGTGTGTGTGTGTGTGTGTGTGTGTGTGTGTGTGTGTGTGTGTGTGTGTGTGTGTGTGTGTGTGTGTGTGTGTGTGTGTGTGTGTGTGTGTGTGTGTGTGTGTGTGTGTGTGTGTGTGTGTGTGTGTGTGTGTGTGTGTGTGTGTGTGTGTGTGTGTGTGTGTGTGTGTGTGTGTGTGTGTGTGTGTGTGTGTGTGTGTGTGTGTGTGTGTGTGTGTGTGTGTGTGTGTGTGTGTGTGTGTGTGTGTGTGTGTGTGTGTGTGTGTGTGTGTGTGTGTGTGTGTGTGTGTGTGTGTGTGTGTGTGTGTGTGTGTGTGTGTGTGTGTGTGTGTGTGTGTGTGTGTGTGTGTGTGTGTGTGTGTGTGTGTGTGTGTGTGTGTGTGTGTGTGTGTGTGTGTGTGTGTGTGTGTGTGTGTGTGTGTGTGTGTGTGTGTGTGTGTGTGTGTGTGTGTGTGTGTGTGTGTGTGTGTGTGTGTGTGTGTGTGTGTGTGTGTGTGTGTGTGTGTGTGTGTGTGTGTGTGTGTGTGTGTGTGTGTGTGTGTGTGTGTGTGTGTGTGTGTGTGTGTGTGTGTGTGTGTGTGTGTGTGTGTGTGTGTGTGTGTGTGTGTGTGTGTGTGTGTGTGTGTGTGTGTGTGTGTGTGTGTGTGTGTGTGTGTGTGTGTGTGTGTGTGTGTGTGTGTGTGTGTGTGTGTGTGTGTGTGTGTGTGTGTGTGTGTGTGTGTGTGTGTGTGTGTGTGTGTGTGTGTGTGTGTGTGTGTGTGTGTGTGTGTGTGTGTGTGTGTGTGTGTGTGTGTGTGTGTGTGTGTGTGTGTGTGTGTGTGTGTGTGTGTGTGTGTGTGTGTGTGTGTGTGTGTGTGTGTGTGTGTGTGTGTGTGTGTGTGTGTGTGTGTGTGTGTGTGTGTGTGTGTGTGTGTGTGTGTGTGTGTGTGTGTGTGTGTGTGTGTGTGTGTGTGTGTGTGTGTGTGTGTGTGTGTGTGTGTGTGTGTGTGTGTGTGTGTGTGTGTGTGTGTGTGTGTGTGTGTGTGTGTGTGTGTGTGTGTGTGTGTGTGTGTGTGTGTGTGTGTGTGTGTGTGTGTGTGTGTGTGTGTGTGTGTGTGTGTGTGTGTGTGTGTGTGTGTGTGTGTGTGTGTGTGTGTGTGTGTGTGTGTGTGTGTGTGTGTGTGTGTGTGTGTGTGTGTGTGTGTGTGTGTGTGTGTGTGTGTGTGTGTGTGTGTGTGTGTGTGTGTGTGTGTGTGTGTGTGTGTGTGTGTGTGTGTGTGTGTGTGTGTGTGTGTGTGTGTGTGTGTGTGTGTGTGTGTGTGTGTGTGTGTGTGTGTGTGTATATATATATGTGTGTGTGTGTGTGTGTGTGTGTGTGTGTGTGTGTGTGTGTGTATAATTTAATATATAAATTATGTCCACAAAAACATTGCCATTTGATTTAAATCGAATTATCAGAAAAACTATTTATTTTAAAATGATAGGAATAAAAAGAAAATGAAGGAAGAAAAAGTTCAATCTCACTGAATTAAGCAAAATGGTACAAAACCCAAGACCAAATGACAACTATAGCTATTCTAAATTTTTATTCTACTAACAGTAGTTGGTATAAGCTCAGATAAAATTACATACTATATCCACTTTAGATTAAAATGGTTTTTTTGTTTATTTTAACTAGAAGGCAGAGATTTTTTTTTAGATTTTTTTATTTGATTTCCTGAATATAAATGAAACATATAACATCAATGTTGGAAGAGGGTTACAATATTTATTTAACAGGTAAATTAAGCAAAACTAGTTTCTAGGAAACTAAAACTAAACTAAAAAAGAGAGAAAAACAAACCTTCATGAACTTGCATGTTGTTGACAAATATTATAGTTAACAACAAACCAAGAAGATCTCTTTTAGCTGACTTTTGTTCATGGATATATTTCTCCAATTTTTTGTTCATTGGATTAATAAGAATATATTTTTGGTGATCTATCTCCAATAAAGTCAGTCCAAAAATCTAGAAAAAAAATTAGCCATGATTTCAAATACAGAAAAAAAATTGCAATACAAAATGAATTAAAGAGGCTTGACCAGACATGATTATTATTATTAACTGATTCGTTATGAGAGAAACTAACCAGGGTTGTCCACTATGAGGGTAAAAAGCCATCTTCCCAAACATAAAATTACTCTCATTAATGTTTGCTTTAGAAATTATAACAACTAAGATCTGTTTTAATTTTTAACTATCTCTTGATTCTGTTCTCTTTAACACCACTCTTCTGAGCTTTTCATAATTTTTTTTTTTTGTCTTTAACTACTTAAAATAAATTAACAAATATTTGCCATAAACAAGTTAATATATAAATTATGTATGTGTTATATATATATATATATATACTCCCCGACAAATTATAGGCCACCCTATATTATATTATTTTGTCATTATATGATGTAATACTTAAGCCAAATCAAATAAATACTTTTCTAATCCCACTGACTTCTGGAAGAGCATGTTTGAAATGAGTTTTG
>KZ812577.1:4647-14953 GCA_000696205.2 Oncopeltus fasciatus | reverse complement strand
AAAAAAAAAAAAAAAAAGAAGAAAAATGAAGATGAAAAAAAAGGTGAGCTCATAACCAATTTAGGAAATAAAATGCAAGTGAAGTACACATTTAACAAACAACTCTCACTTTTATTCACACTAATTCAATTAATTTACATACCTTTCACACGCGCACAACATTCATTCAATCATTAAGAAGCAAAATTCACAGTTTAGAAGATTCAGCTTGGGTGGATAGAAGATGCTAAAAAGGAGGGATTTGAAAAATGGAAAGACACGTCGAATATTTAAGGGTAGGGAGTTCCAAAGGCTAGCTGCCCGAGCTAGGAAAAAGTGGCGAAATGAAGCTGTTCTGAAAGAGGGAGTGTAAAGATCAGAGGTATGGGATCTAGTGTGGCGTATACAGACTGAGGAGGTGAAAGTAAGGAGTTTATAAATGTAAGTAGGAGACAGTATTATAAAGAAGGAACCAAGGAAGTAAAGCCTGTGGTAGGAAGGAAACAACTACTTTAAAGCTGTATACAGGCCGGAATTCATAAGTGAGTCAGTTTAAGAGATGTTTTAGTCTATTATCAAGCCCACCCAAGACACAGCCATGTACCACACAACAATAATCAAAGTGGGAGAGAATAAGTGAAGATTCACTGCCGCACTTAGTCACGAAGGGGGAAAAGAATGGTAAGGTTGGAAATCCTTGGAGATGGTAAGAGCAATACTGGTTAGGGGCAAGGAGGTCATTAGTGAAAGAACAAAAAAGTTTTATGGACAGATTACAGTCTGGAGGGACTCCTGCCGGAGTAGGAAAGGAAGATGAGATTGGTTTTTTTTTTGGAATGGAAACTACTTGGAAATGTTGCGACAGGAAAGAATGAAATCAAATGAGTGTACTGTAGGTAAAGGAGCTTTTCAAGTTTGGATAGGAGTATAGAGTGATCAACATTATCGAAAGCTTTTAAGAACTCCAATAAGATGAGCATTGTGACTTTATGCTCTTCCATCGCACGTTGAATATCAGTTGAGATCTTCAGTAGGGCGGACTGAGTGGAAAATCCAGGCCAGAAACCAGACTGTAAAGGATTGATGAGCTGGTTGTTTTCCAGGAACTGCGACATTTGGATTTGAGTTGATCTCTCAAATGAAATAGATTAATATAGAGTAATTAATGATAGAGAAATTAGAGAGTATGGATGTTGGCTGGAAATCTTTGAGTGGGGAAGGAGTAGGGATTTTACTTGGATGCTTAACAATGACTGTTTTCCATGCTGTAGGGAACACTGAATTTTGTAGTGAAAAGTAAATGTGAACGAGTACAGGAAGAATGACTGGTAGCCATAATTTGATGAAATGAATTGGGAGACAATTGTGTTCTACTGCCTTCATTTGGATTTTTATAATGGTTTCTAATATGTCAGAGGAGGTAATAAAAGAGAAATAGAAGTTTTTATCACTGAAGTATGGGGCACTTAGTATGGGTAATTGGCATGGCAAAGGTAAGGAAGAGACTGAAGAAAAATGTGCATTGAATTCGTCTGGGGTTGCAGGGTAAACAGTTGATCTAGTAGACTTACAGAGAGAAAGATGATGAAGCAAGTCCCATTTCTCTTGTGTCGAGCACGCTTCTGGCAGCCTCTCGATGCCTTCTTAGCTCGCAAATCTCCTCGTTCATCCACGAAGCGGGGAAGCGATGTATAAGGGCAGTTTTATCGGAGCTTGCTTATTGAGAGTGGTGAGAAGAGTTTTCATGAGGAAATTGATCATGGTATCAATGTCAGTTTCTGAAAACACTGGATCCCAATCAGCTGTAAAAGTAAAGTGCTTCTGAGCATACATATAAAATAGGGTAATATGGAAGCAAGTAGCTGACTAGAAATCCCCTCTGAAGAAATAGGTATAAGAAGAGTGATAAATTTGAATATACAGTATCTCAGTATTTTCTATCACTCTATAAATAAAATAATTAAAGAAAATTCAAAAAATTTAACAATATTTTTTAATTGAGAATTAGAATCAAGAGAATTAAAAAAAAATGTTTGCATCAACTTGATAATTGCCCATAACTTTATAAATTTATTTATAAATAATTCAAATTATGTCCTTATTAGAGAAAAGTTAATACTGTCATTATAAGTATTACTTTATATATCATGAAACGCACAATCGAAAGCTGTGTCTGTAACTGGCAATATATTTGTTTACAGTACTTAGTTTTTTTAAAAGTAATTTCTTCCTATTCAGAATCACACTGATGCAGAGTAATTTTTTCCCAAAATAAATTCTGCATTTATTTTGCAGTGTGTTATAGAAATTCAAATCCTAAATAAGTTAATCATAATAATTATTTATTACTAAATTAAGAATTTAAATTTTAGCAGATTAAATTTTTGATCAAACAACCAAAAAAAAAAGAGTTGAAAAACTTGTTAAAAAAAAGTTGTGCCAAAAGGTATGTGCACCCTTAAAGTAACAAATAGCAGCGTTTATCAACCATATTGGTTACATAAGTCGTTGATTCCTCTTTACTAATCCTATGTTCCCGAGCAATAATCTTAAAAAAGAAAAAAAAAAAGAAAAAGAAAATGCTTATAGTGAGAGCTGGTTCTCCAAGATTTTTTTACCACTTCACAGAAAGTTAAATTTTACTGTAAACAAATCCATCCAAGGATGGAGGTTGTTTCTCCAAAGAAATGATAAGCCCTTATAACTATAAATCTTTAGTTTTAATGCTGATTTTAATGCCCATGTATCCGGCATGCAGCCCACATCCTGAATGCCTTTTATACGAAACCAAGAGGAACGATCAATGGAAGATCCAGTGGACCATAAATAAGTAGTAATACTTAAAAATAGAAACAAAGAGTATTGGAAAAAAAAATTAATTTAAACATTACTCATATACAATACCCTGAAAATCCAAACAATTAAAAAAAATGGCTAAACCAAAATAAATTCTTCCAAAAAAAGTTACTTGCAACAGATAAATAAATCATATTGCTTAAAAAAAACAAAAACAATATTAACTAATAAAATGCCATAAATTCATTTTGGTTTACTAACGTTGTTTATTTATTATTTTAAATAATATCCAAACATAAATAAGTCACCTTTAAATATTTTTTTTAACCTAAGACATTAGATTTTGGTCTCCCGCTAAACCTCTCCTCCCCCTCATTAGATTTAAGCTAAAAATAATTTTATCTAACCATTTTGCAATATATGATTAAATGGCGATATTGGTTTCTATATTTTAAAATTTAAGAATGAATCTCCAAATTTTGATGTTTTTAATATGCATTTTTCATAAAAATTTTATAGAATATAAATGTAAGGAAATCATTTTTTAGACTAATTATATTGTATTCATTTAGTCTACGCCAATATTCGAGAATATATTTTCTCTTCTTTAGGAGAAGACTAAAAAGTTAATAGTTATTTCTAAGCCTTGGTACATCTGCACATCAATATATGAACTAACTTCGTTCTAAAAACTTCTGTAAAGTTTTAACTTTTTAGTCATGCCCTAGTTACTAAAGTAATTTTATAAAATTGTTTGTCCAAAATCCACAATAACCTTCAAACTCCTCAAATACTACTTTTTTTTTATTTTTAATTGTTTTTTTTTTTTATTTTAGAGATTTTTTTTAGAAAAAATCTAGCTGTAAAAAAAAAAAAAAATTATCAACAATAACTTAAATGTAAAACTAGATCAGATCAGCAGTGTTTCAAGGGATGACAATCCTGGACAACCTTAAAGAGGGTACTAATTTAATATTAAATAAAACATTAAAAAAGAAAAACATAGATTTATCCCTTTAGCATCTGTACACCTCAAATAATGCATTTCTATTTAAATTATGTAATTTTATTGAAACCATTTCAATAGTTATTGCTTTTAGTAGGATTCCTGTAAATCAATCAAACTATTCATTTTGGCACCGTGTAGTTACTTTTGAATACCTTTACAGATCCCACTTAAGAAAAGTAAAAAGTATAGTAAGTTTGTAAATGTCTGAATTTGGTCAAGAGGGATGAAGAGCTTAGAAAAAGTCTAAAATGAAAAATTTTAATATCTTTGATATTATTAAAAATTGTATTAAATTAATAAGTGTTTAATGTAATTTTTTAACAATTTTAATAAAACAATCATTAAGGAAGATACTAAAGAATTTAATTTCAAGGTTGAAAGAGCCATCTTCTTGATGAATTAAAATAGATTTTTAGTTTATGTCTCGAAAATTCCCAATTTTTTTTGGTTGAAATGAAATAATGTGGTGGGGTAGTTCACAGAGATATACAATCAAATTTAATTATAAGTTCGTTATTTTAGTCTTATGAAAGAATTATGAAATATAAGCAAAGTTATTAAATCTCTTATTTTCTACAACACTTTTACAAAAGGCCTATTGTAAGAATATTTTTTAAAAATATACGAAGATAATCGTGCGCCACATCTCACCTCTAAATTGATCTAATACCATTCATAGAGAGTGTAGTTTTACCTTCATTGTTCATTTGAGTTTTTATGCCCATTTCAGTAATTTATATGACATGGAAAGTTCAAATAAAAATATACATTTTTGTCAATCAAATGTCATCAATATTGATTGTCAATCGTGTTGAGGAATTAGTTTAATTTATGCAGCTCCTGTGCGCATGTTTTCAGTGGATCTGTGGAACCAGACGTCCGAAGTACTCTATCAACCCGAACAAATGTATTTGTTTCAAATCTAAACTCGAATTTCTAGGGTTCCAGATATCCTCAAAGAGTAATAATTTAACGGATAATGCGTCCAAGCAATTGACTAGTTCCCTAAGCAAGTCACTGTGAAAGAACTGAGTCGATTTTCGGGCATGCTGATTTTAATGCCCATGTATCCGGCATGCAGCCCACATCCTGAATGCCTTTTATACGAAACCAAGAGGAACGATCAATGGAAGATCCAGTGGACCATAAATAAGTAGTAATACTTAAAAATAGAAACAAAGAGTATTGGAAAAAAAAATTAATTTAAACATTACTCATATACAATACCCTGAAAATCCAAACAATTAAAAAAAATGGCTAAACCAAAATAAATTCTTCCAAAAAAAGTTACTTGCAACAGATAAATAAATCATATTGCTTAAAAAAAACAAAAACAATATTAACTAATAAAATGCCATAAATTCATTTTGGTTTACTAACGTTGTTTATTTATTATTTTAAATAATATCCAAACATAAATAAGTCACCTTTAAATATTTTTTTTAACCTAAGACATTAGATTTTGGTCTCCCGCTAAACCTCTCCTCCCCCTCATTAGATTTAAGCTAAAAATAATTTTATCTAACCATTTTGCAATATATGATTAAATGGCGATATTGGTTTCTATATTTTAAAATTTAAGAATGAATCTCCAAATTTTGATGTTTTTAATATGCATTTTTCATAAAAATTTTATAGAATATAAATGTAAGGAAATCATTTTTTAGACTAATTATATTGTATTCATTTAGTCTACGCCAATATTCGAGAATATATTTTCTCTTCTTTAGGAGAAGACTAAAAAGTTAATAGTTATTTCTAAGCCTTGGTACATCTGCACATCAATATATGAACTAACTTCGTTCTAAAAACTTCTGTAAAGTTTTAACTTTTTAGTCATGCCCTAGTTACTAAAGTAATTTTATAAAATTGTTTGTCCAAAATCCACAATAACCTTCAAACTCCTCAAATACTACTTTTTTTTTATTTTTAATTGTTTTTTTATTTTAGAGATTTTTTTTAGAAAAAATCTAGCTGTAAAAAAAAAAAAAAATTATCAACAATAACTTAAATGTAAAACTAGATCAGATCAGCAGTGTTTCAAGGGATGACAATCCTGGACAACCTTAAAGAGGGTACTAATTTAATATTAAATAAAACATTAAAAAAGAAAAACATAGATTTATCCCTTTAGCATCTGTACACCTCAAATAATGCATTTCTATTTAAATTATGTAATTTTATTGAAACCATTTCAATAGTTATTGCTTTTAGTAGGATTCCTGTAAATCAATCAAACTATTCATTTTGGCACCGTGTAGTTACTTTTGAATACCTTTACAGATCCCACTTAAGAAAAGTAAAAAGTATAGTAAGTTTGTAAATGTCTGAATTTGGTCAAGAGGGATGAAGAGCTTAGAAAAAGTCTAAAATGAAAAATTTTAATATCTTTGATATTATTAAAAATTGTATTAAATTAATAAGTGTTTAATGTAATTTTTTAACAATTTTAATAAAACAATCATTAAGGAAGATACTAAAGAATTTAATTTCAAGGTTGAAAGAGCCATCTTCTTGATGAATTAAAATAGATTTTTAGTTTATGTCTCGAAAATTCCCAATTTTTTTTGGTTGAAATGAAATAATGTGGTGGGGTAGTTCACAGAGATATACAATCAAATTTAATTATAAGTTCGTTATTTTAGTCTTATGAAAGAATTATGAAATATAAGCAAAGTTATTAAATCTCTTATTTTCTACAACACTTTTACAAAAGGCCTATTGTAAGAATATTTTTTAAAAATATACGAAGATAATCGTGCGCCACATCTCACCTCTAAATTGATCTAATACCATTCATAGAGAGTGTAGTTTTACCTTCATTGTTCATTTGAGTTTTTATGCCCATTTCAGTAATTTATATGACATGGAAAGTTCAAATAAAAATATACATTTTTGTCAATCAAATGTCATCAATATTGATTGTCAATCGTGTTGAGGAATTAGTTTAATTTATGCAGCTCCTGTGCGCATGTTTTCAGTGGATCTGTGGAACCAGACGTCCGAAGTACTCTATCAACCCGAACAAATGTATTTGTTTCAAATCTAAACTCGAATTTCTAGGGTTCCAGATATCCTCAAAGAGTAATAATTTAACGGATAATGCGTCCAAGCAATTGACTAGTTCCCTAAGCAAGTCACTGTGAAAGAACTGAGTCGATTTTCGGGCATGCTGATTTTAATGCCCATGTATCCGGCATGCAGCCCACATCCTGAATGCCTTTTATACGAAACCAAGAGGAACGATCAATGGAAGATCCAGTGGACCCCTTTGCCAGAAGCATTGCTCTGGAGAAGTTAGTCTACACTTCGGAAGACACCATCCTCGGCTAAGCTCTCGCTATCTTGGTTCATCAGACATCTGTGTCAGAGCGGTATTGTAGCATTTGATGGCGGATTTTAGTATTTTACTCCATAGCCATCCACCCCAACGAAATTACTCAGCGTATGAACGCAAGCTCTTGTAATTCACTGTGAAGTGAATTTCTCGCCTGTGGTATGGGGGAGGAAATTCACAAACATGACCGACCAAAAACTAGTGATCTTCACCTTACAGTAAAAGCCTAATTCAGTTACCCTATAGCGGACACGGAAGTTGAATTACACATTTAGTTGGCTATCGACGTCTGCTGAAGACCATCTTGAACCACTCGAAGATAGCCCGCCCCATAGGGTCAGGAAACTAAGGCAAGAGTTGGCAGGTGACTCCCAGCGTCGCAGAAGGAAAACGCCTCAGTACGGTCGGCTTGGGACACATGCGAAAGGACTCGTAAGAGTCCAAAGAGTGTGGTCTTCTCTAGATTATATCGGGCTCAGCAATTAGCACATGTAAATAGGCTTGCTGAAGGCCTGAATCCGCTGATATATTTGTTTCCTTGTTTGAAGTCGGGAAAGCCTTGTTTGGCTTTAATCTCCGCAGACGCACTAGTCCCTTCTTTCTTTGGTGTAACAGGACTATGACGATTTAATGATGCCTCCCTTCAATGTGCGATGAAATTCTTCCTTTGTTGGTCATTAGCCACGATGAACCCCAAGGATAAAGGTTTTCACCTGGCATTTAAAACATATCTTAATTATTTCTGTATTATATATTCCTTGGTAAGCATTTNCGCTTAAAAAAGAAAAAAAAAAGAAAAAGAAAATGCTTATAGTGAGAGCTGGTTCTCCAAGATTTTTTTACCACTTCACAGAAAGTTAAATTTTACTGTAAACAAATCCATCCAAGGATGGAGGTTGTTTCTCCAAAGAAATGATAAGCCCTTATAACTATAAATCTTTAGTTTTAATGCTGATTTTAATGCCCATGTATCCGGCATGCAGCCCACATCCTGAATGCCTTTTATACGAAACCAAGAGGAACGATCAATGGAAGATCCAGTGGACCCCTTTGCCAGAAGCATTGCTCTGGAGAAGTTAGTCTACACTTCGGAAGACACCATCCTCGGCTAAGCTCTCGCTATCTTGGTTCATCAGACATCTGTGTCAGAGCGGTATTGTAGCATTTGATGGCGGATTTTAGTATTTTACTCCATAGCCATCCACCCCAACGAAATTACTCAGCGTATGAACGCAAGCTCTTGTAATTCACTGTGAAGTGAATTTCTCGCCTGTGGTATGGGGGAGGAAATTCACAAACATGACCGACCAAAAACTAGTGATCTTCACCTTACAGTAAAAGCCTAATTCAGTTACCCTATAGCGGACACGGAAGTTGAATTACACATTTAGTTGGCTATCGACGTCTGCTGAAGACCATCTTGAACCACTCGAAGATAGCCCGCCCCATAGGGTCAGGAAACTAAGGCAAGAGTTGGCAGGTGACTCCCAGCGTCGCAGAAGGAAAACGCCTCAGTACGGTCGGCTTGGGACACATGCGAAAGGACTCGTAAGAGTCCAAAGAGTGTGGTCTTCTCTAGATTATATCGGGCTCAGCAATTAGCACATGTAAATAGGCTTGCTGAAGGCCTGAATCCGCTGATATATTTGTTTCCTTGTTTGAAGTCGGGAAAGCCTTGTTTGGCTTTAATCTCCGCAGACGCACTAGTCCCTTCTTTCTTTGGTGTAACAGGACTATGACGATTTAATGATGCCTCCCTTCAATGTGCGATGAAATTCTTCCTTTGTTGGTCATTAGCCACGATGAACCCCAAGGATAAAGGTTTTCACCTGGCATTTAAAACATATCTTAATTATTTCTGTATTATATATTCCTTGGTAAGCATTTAAAAAAATATAATTGTGAAATCACTATGCATAAAAAAAAAAAAAAAAAACTGACAAGAAAATCAAACCCTGCCCGGAATGCAATTTCGTTTAACAAATTTGATATCTGGCCCTGGGTAGAGTCTCAGCTGGTGGGTATTTTTCACTGGATGTGGGAACGTTGACTTTTTGTGTAGATGCAGGCCAGAATATGTGGGTACTATGTCAAACCGCCATTGTAACAACCAGCCTCGGGGTCACTCTCTCATCTGCCTTGGTAGGTCGCGGTTCTGGCTCATGCTCTATCCGGAACATCTAATTTGCCCAGAAATACAGATGACGTTTATCTTTGTCCACTCTCATCGGCTTCCCGAAGTGGAAGAGGTAATGCATTTTCATTATTGCAGTGAGTAAAGGTTTTTCTGTCTGTGGCTAAGGGGAGATCATTTGTGTTCAATGGAAAGGTAGTTGTTCGTGACATGCTACGAATTATTCGGACAATTCTTATGCCATCGATCGATCAATAGATGGTTACCCTTTTAGATGATTGATTAAAACTCTTCTTCTTTAATTCTGCCGCACCTTGTATCATACACACTCATTACACATTGGTTTTTTAAAAATGAAAATTAAATTCAGAAATAATTGTATGTCTCCTTAAAAAAAGTATTTTTCAATTACACGTTTTTCTTAATGTTATATTTTTATATATATTTGCCATAATTTTGACTGTTTTTCTTCGATTTATCAATAAATAAATGTGAGAGGTTTCGCATTATTATATTTATTTAGGGTTTAGATTAAGACCATATTAAAAAGTCCTCGATATTTTCGTTACTTAAAAGTTATAGAACATATCAAATGTGTACAAAATTTATCTTTTAATATTTTTATGTATTTAATTTTTTTTTACGAAAAATACATATAAAGGAAAACATTTATGTGTGTTTTGTGGGATTTATTATTCTAAAATATAAAAGCCAAATTCGGTACTTAGTAGGCATTCTATTGCTACCCATTGCACGAATTAAATTTTGTTTGAAATCGGATGATGATTGGGTGTTAGAAACTTAAATTTATAAATTTATATAAATATTATTTAATTTGTGGTATTTAATCCCACGTAATTTTAGATAATTTTTAGTGCAAGGGAACAGAATAAAAAATCTAACTGTCCCAGCCAGGATTCGAACCTGGATCCCCTGC
This sequence comes from Oncopeltus fasciatus, assembly GCA_000696205.2. Lineage (NCBI taxonomy): Eukaryota > Metazoa > Arthropoda > Insecta > Hemiptera > Lygaeidae > Oncopeltus > Oncopeltus fasciatus. The sequence continues at coordinate 4,761 of KZ812577.1, read as the reverse complement.
TATCCGGGCCGGTGCATTAGCCACTTATGCTACCGGAACAGGTCAGATAAGTTATTAAATTCCCCGCACTAGTGTCGAGAGTCCAACCTCCGAGGCCGACGAATATATCGCTCA
>KZ812569.1:1758-16267 GCA_000696205.2 Oncopeltus fasciatus | reverse complement strand
TAGGTTATATTCTTTAAAATATTAGCATATGATTCTTGGTGAACTATTGTCTCTTCTTATTTTTCAGGGACCATGGAACAATTCTTCGATCGACAATATTTATTTACCCAAGGGTTAGATTGAAAAGAGATGTTGTTTTCAGCTTTTGGGACCTACTTGGTAGGAATAAAAGACTTATTTATAAATAAAGTTCTTTAAATAGGATCTGAATTAAATTATTAGATTTCCTACACTTATATACATTTCACATTTGAAATTTACGAAGGCAAAACAGATTTTTTGAAATTCTTTTAGATATTTTCTTATACTCAGCTTTCAAGACATCAAATATACCTCTATATGTATATGTGTGTGTGTGTGTGTGTGTGCGTGTGTGTCTGGGATTGTGCGCGCGCGCGTACGAGTGACACGCAGACACTATCTCTCTCTCTCTCTCGCTCTCACTCGCTCTCTATCTCTCACGCTCTCTCTCTCTCTCTCTCTCTCTCTCTCTCTCTCTCTCTCTCTCTCTCTCTCTCTCTCTCTCTCTCTCTCTCTCACTGTCTCTCTCTCTTTCTCTCTCTCTCTCTGTCTCTCTCTCTCTCTCTCTCTCTCTCTCTCTCTCTGTCTCTCTGTCTCTCTCTCTCTCTCTCTCTCTCTCTCTCACTCTCTCTCTCTCTCTCTCTCACTGTCTCTCTCTCTTTCTCTCTCTCACACTGTCTCTCTCTCTCTCTCTCTCTCTCTCTCTCTCTCTCTCTCTCTCACGCTCTCTCTCTCTCTCACGCTCTCTCTCTCGCTCACTCACTCTGCGTGCAGGCTTCTCTCTTTGTTTTTCTACATATTTGACACATTTTATTTTCTTTATTTGAATAATATATAAAACAAAAATATTTTTTTGTAGCTTATTTTAAATTTATTGATGAACTTTCATAAAATATTGTAACTGAACATGCCAAATAGTGACTAGTTTACAATATAAAATAAGAGCTTTGACGCTAATATTAAAATTTCATATAGATCTTCACCAATCATGCTCCTNATATATATATAAACTTTTGAACTGACCATATCTTGGGCATGAACGGAAGATCTATTTAAAATTTAAATAGTCTTGTCAAAGCTCTAATTGGCAAGAATAATCTTACAAAAATATTCTGCCAAAGAACACTGGGCATTTTTTGTTGAGTTAGACCTGACACTGTTTTTTCACTAATTCTTGACGTCTGAATCTGAGAATAATCTCAGATTTTGTCTATCACGTCAACTTTTTAAACAACAGGATATCCTCAGAAATCATAAAAGTCATCCATTTAAAAGAACATAAAGTAAAAATGTACCAAATATGCAGTTTACAAAACGTTTAATGTAAGTTAAATCGCGTTTGAAGCTTTTTCTGGAGTGTTTAGTTTGTGTACATTCGCGCTTGATGCTCCAACAATAGTCAGCCATCATATGTACGTCCCAGCTACCTTGTTACCTTGCTTTCATGACCCTTAAATCTTGATGGAAACGCTCACCCTGCTCACCACTCACTGCACCAATATTGTCCGGAAATTAGCAAGGTGGCTATGTAAAAAATGCAATTTGACGTTCATGTTGCAACCTAGCTTTTGAAAGCTTCCCAAGAGTTGCTGGACAATTTCGGAGTTTTTCTATGCTCGTGTATATCCAAGAAAGTCTTTGACAATGTTTTTGAATGCCATATGTGTATTCCCCTTCTTCCAAAGAGGGAAATTCATTGAAAACTGGCACGGGAACTTCGGCTGAATGCGGTATTGGGCGTGTAGCTGACGGTAAACTAGGATACTCTATTTTACATTTGTTTTTCTTGTTATATTCCGATGTTTTAACTATAAAAAAGTCACAATCACTTGAATGATCTTTGGGCTCGCGCCAAATGGATACCAAATGAAAGCTTAGCACGTGTTCGCTTGGTCCACATCCATAAACCCTCAACACAGTGTTTACACACTTTATGAGGTGCCCATGCTTTATCTTGATCACCAAGTTTCACTTTAAAATAGGTAAAATATGCTTGTCTGACAAATGTACTAATGTTTGTCCTTTGACTGGGAATGGTAAAACCGCCACATATGTAACAAAACAAATCGGGGCTGTTTTCGCACTTTCGACGTATAGGAGCAGGGGTAGCCATAAGGAAACGTTTCAATTCAAACACTCTATGTAGTTCTGTACACTTCCGTAAAGAAACACTAAATACTGCTTACCGACACACAACGTTTTACCACAGTGTAACAGACGTAAGCAAACAGGCAGGTCTAGACTATAATGAGCTTCACCCACATAGAAACTGAACGTGACGCGAAAAAAAAAAAAATTAAAAACTGTTATAGAAAACAGCTAAAAAATCTAACTCAGCAGAAATTAAGCTTCAATTTGTTCCCCAGTGTAATCATCCAACAGTCTTCGGTAATATCGACCGATTTTAGTTGTTTATTACACATCGTTGTCCGCGAATGTTTGCTGTATATTTGTTTAGGATCAAGTAAAAAAAAAAATACATTTACCTGTTAACTGATGTTACTTCTTGCAAGGTAGGTATTAACGCATGTGTTTTAATGATGGCTTTGTTCAGATCAGTTGGNTATATATTATAATAATTAAAAAAATGTGCTCGCCAGAAAATTTTTGTTATTTTATTTTGATAATCCTAATTGTAAGTTTTATGTTAGTCTAGTTTTTGACAACTCGAAACCGAATTCCGTTTTTTTTGTTCCAGCCCAAATGGGTGGAGCAGCTGGACTGTGCTTGGGATGCAGTGTACTGAGCATTCTGGAGCTAATTTATCTCTGGACCCTTCGTCTTTTTTTCTACATCAGAGAAAAACGTAAGCAAGAAAGAAATTCTACAGAATTACAAGGGCTTTCTAAAAGTGTGCCGGGGAGAACTAACAATGCTCAGATACCTCACCGTAGCAAATGAATGGAATTAAATATTTGTGTTATAAAGTAGGCTATTGAATATTATGCTTTTTAGTAACATCTCATTTTACTGTACATAAAAACTTTTCTCATTTTCTATTGGTACTTATTATTATATACTATTTCCTTCATATCAGCTTTGCCCTGAGGCCTACTTCGACAGCGAATAGAATGTTCACGTGGGCTTCCACGGTCTCCAGAAATATTATTAAATATGTAAAGAGAATTATCAGGAATTCTTTCTCGGTAGTTGAAGAGTTAAAAACTAATTTGTTATCCAAAAAGTTACGAATTCCTGATAATCCTCTCTTCATGAGACTTGACAGTCAAGAAATTTAACTCCATATTCATAAATATTTCTTTCGGGCTTGACTGTGTCGAAAAGTTGTATTTTACAGAGCCTTTGCACATCCTTAGATGGCTTCTTCAGGGGTGAATGGAGAATGATCTTTTAGATGGAGAAAGAGAGATAAAACTTTTATTTCTTACGCATTCTTGCTACAACCTCGAGACTTCCGACCCCGCTCTGTTGCCTGTACACTAGCAGACTAGTTCTTTAGGACCAGTAGTTATAAGAATAATATAATTATATTTTTTAATTCACTAATTTTATGTAGAAAAAATAAGTGGATAAGTGGACTTTGCAGTGCCGTTAGCAGTTAACTGATTAGTGACAGTAATTAGCAAGTGTTTTGAGGCCTCTTTGTAAATAAGCACATTTAATTCATTAGTATATATTTGTTAATTAGCTGTAAGTAATTTATATTTTCTATTTATTCATTTATTAGTTATTAAGGGCAGTAGTTGCAATTATTATCTGTAATTAGAAAGTTTACTCATTTCATACTGCCCTTACTAAGAAACTAATAAATAAATATAAAATACAAATTACTTACAGCTAATAAATTAATTATTGTTTACAAATAAATTAAATGTGCTCATTTACTAAGAGGACTCAATATAACTCCTTAATCACTGTTACTTATCACTTCGCTGTTGCCGCCACTGCAAAGGCCACGACCAGCCTGACATTCAGAACACGCGATCTGCCACAGAAACTGACACAGACGAAGACTCGGGGGGCCGCTTTTATAACTTCGTGGAACTGGCAAGAAGGGTCTATACGGATTTCCAAGTAAGCCAACTTCCCTTCCAAGTTAAAGGAAACATCTGCATCGTTCAATTGTCCCCTTCCCGTACAGATCTGATCCTCACACCATCTATTTACCTAGTATTTAACAATATAATGCAAACCCGGCCTCATCAACGGATACTTGATCCCGTCCAGCCTAAGAAATGCAAAACTAGGCTCTTGGGCACTTGGATAGCCTGAAGCAAAAGGCTTACTTAACTAACGAAATGATTCTTCCCTTACTAACACTTAATAGTTCGTCCATCGTTAAGCTAAGTCTCGTCGAGTAATGTAATATACATCCTATCAAGTCTCGTATTCTTATACTACGTAAATAACTCTGCCTTCGTGATATTAACTGAAATTTTCCTCATCTTTGTAGGAATGAATTTTTATCTTTTCTGATGTAGGATCGGTGAAGATCTACTAAAAAGTAAATTAATTTAATTCTCTCCGGACTTAATTTCGAAAATATTTTCTAAATTTATTTTTAATTTAAGCAGTGAAAATTTTAGTAATGATCTATACCAAAATCTTATTAGGAGGAAAAAGTAATACCACAAGCGTGAATGTTATCAGATGAGAATCTATGCATTAATTGAGCTACAATGAATTGTGAACGTTTCGTTCTGAGCGGCTCGCGTGACCGTCAGCTTTTCAGTGTGTTATTGGGATTTAGTCGCTGGCCTGTTCATCGGGGATGGGGTCTTCGAAGAAAATGGCTATCCTAAAAAGATCCACTAAGCATTTCCGTTCTAAAATTCTTGAATACTTTTCAAATAGTTCGATTCAGGGCCTCAGATACATTACCGAACCCGGCAGGAATATTACGGAAAGGTAGATATTTCCATATAAAGTGTTAAATCGAATAGAAAAAAATTAATGGTTCATTTCGGTATTTAATAAAAATTTGGTTTGCATAAAGTCCATAGAAATCTACTGCTTCTGTAAAATGTTATTGATGAAAGTTTTCGTATAATTTTAACACTTTTTTCCAATGCATCAAGAAAATAACATAAACGGTTTTAACTTAATCCTGAAGCCTCAGTTTGAACAATGTATAATAAAATTGATGTTTAAAAAAATATTTTTTCAACATATTTTAAAATTATTGGAAGCTCAGTTAAGAATATTTTGAAGAAGCCACTTTTCAACTTGCTTTAGTTTTTAGACATTTGACAAAAGTAAAAGTAAACTGAACTTATTTTATTTTAAATAATGAAATCTAAGTGAATAATTATTTTATACAAGAATTACATTCTTTAGTTATAAGTTGATAAAGTCTCTGGTAAAATTAAGTAAATCTCATAATGTTTTCATCATTTAAAATCGATGTTTTTGGGCCACTGTACAGTTTGGGCTAGATACCATCGCAAAGAATTTCTTTTTTCTTCTCGTTTTTTCCTTTATTCTTTTTACAATCTTTCGTCTATATTTTTGCTAAGATGTAGTATGTCATTATCAGAAGTCATATTCACTGTTTGTTCTATCATCCCCTAGAAATAATGAAAAAAAGAAGTAGAGGTGGTTTCCTAAAGAACATATTCCTATAAAGCTTTAAAGTGGAAAATAGACAATATAGAAGTATTTGAAATAAAATTCAGCTAAATGTTCCAGCTCTCTTAAATGTAATGAAGATACGGAATATTACTGACAACCTAGAAAAATAACTGATTAACCTTGGACAAGTCTAGAATTAGTAATTGTAACAATAATATAATAATTGTATTCTACAGCTTGTTATTTGTATTATTGCGTTTTGAAGGATTTTCTGGATTGCGATGTGCCTTGCCTCAATTTACGGAACTTACGTTCTGTTTATGGGAGCTTTAGACAACTTTTATACGACTGCTGTTAGTTTCACACTTGAAACAACTTACCTTGACTGGAATACGACCTTTGCTGCCGTCTCCGTCTGCGAATCTGAAGGCAACTCTATTGACATAGCAGCTCATAGGTATGTCCGTATGCGTGTATTTTATATATNATATTAAAAATGTAATAAAATTTTTAACCTACTATATTTTTGAACTTCATAGTAATAGAAAGAATAAATATTTTTAAAACTGCGTCTTACTTGAACGTGAATAGCTTGATTACCTTGGGTGGAGCCTCATTAAGATTCGGCTAAAGGATGGATGGGTTTTTTTTTTGTTATGAACTCACGTTAGTCGGGAGGTAATTGGTGTCTGATGAGGCGATGGCATTCCTACGAGAGAAGAAAAAATTCCGTTTGTAATATCCAACGATGTAGGGTATTTGTATACATTCGAACTAAAAACATAATTATATATCGTTAAATAATTATCTATTGACTTAATTTTATTTATTTTTCCCATTTTGACTTCACTAGGCCATACAAACCTTTATATAGAGGTATTTTAATTAAATATTATGTATGTCAATTGTTTAAATATTAATTTCATTACATATTTGCGTTAACTGATAATATCACATTCTCCACCCTCCAAAATAAAAATAACACATATTCTCTATATATTGAAATTACTATAAGACGAGAAACTATGCATTAATAATTTTTTTNGTGTGTGTGTGTGTGTGTGTGTGTGTGTGTGTGTGTGTGTGTGTGTGTGTGTGTGTGTGTGTGTGTGTGTGTGTGTGTGTGTGTGTGTGTGTGTGTGTGTGTGTGTGTGTGTGTGTGTGTGTGTGTGTGTGTGTGTGTGTGTGTGTGTGTGTGTGTGTGTGTGTGTGTGTGTGTGTGTGTGTGTGTGTGTGTGTGTGTGTGTGTGTGTGTGTGTGTGTGTGTGTGTGTGTGTGTGTGTGTGTGTGTGTGTGTGTGTGTGTGTGTGTGTGTGTGTGTGTGTGTGTGTGTGTGTGTGTGTGTGTGTGTGTGTGTGTGCGTGCGTGCGTGCGTGCGTGCGTGCGTGCGTGCGTGCGTGCGTGCGTGCGTGTGTGTGTGTGTGTGTGTGTGTGTGTACATATGAGCGAAAACAATTACTTCAATCGAATGCCAGGAAGGATGAAGCCCAGGACCAAGGATTGACTATGATACCTGACCGAAGATACCTCGCATTATTTAGCGATGTGTGGGGCGAGGTATGTGTGTGTGTGTGTGTGCCAATAAGAGGTATATGATAAGTGTGTATGAGAAGGGAAGTGTCCCAGAGGCGCTACCGAAACCATTACGGCTGTAAAAGCTATGATTCTACTGTGAGAGTCGAAATATTTGACATCCGACCTTCGACTCAGCAGACAAAACTTCAGACTATTGTAGGCCTTTGGCTGAAGTTGAAGTAAATGTCGTTTTTCTGCATTCAATCTCTCGACAAATCCCCTGCAATGTATTGAATTTATGAAATACTCTTTGATTACAGTGAGCATGGGCGGTACGGCCGGCCTCTTCCTCGGAGCGAGCTGGCTGAGCGCTGTGGAACTAGTGGTCTTCTTGTTCCTGCGCTTCAAGAAGAGAGACTCTGCACGCCCCCGCAAAGGGAAAGTGTTCCAGAAGAAGGCTACAGACCTCCTGCAAGAGAGTCAAATGCAGTCCAACATCTTGCGACTTCGTCACAACAGCAAGGAGTTTGCCGGGAAGCCACTATTCTACTGACTTGTAGATTAGTTATTACCCAATGTCCCTAGCTGTAATAATAAAAAAATGTACACACACACACACCCACATATATATATATATAAATTTTTGTAAATATCATTTTTTATATCTCGGAGAAAACAGTGAAAAAAAAATTAAAAACTGTCAGGAGAACAATATGAGTAGCTAAATTCTTTCGTAATTCACTAAAGATAACGCAGTATATTTTTAAAATTCATTTGTGTCCCTCTTTTTCTTGAAATTTCCCTTTTAAAAAACATACAGCTCTCTGTATAACACCTTAGCGTATTCAAATTATTTTTGCAATGCATCATACAAAGCCTTTGTAAAATAGTATATAAAAAACAAAACAAAAAAGCATTGGCATCTGTGGAAAATAGTGGATAATGACTTGTGGATAAAATAATATTATTAATTCGCTCTATATCTAAAAAGTCTCTCAAAATCTGGGAAAACTAACTTTAGCATAGTAGTTAAAATGAATTCGTACTTTCCACTTCATGTAATCCTCCACACTTATTTATTATTTATTAGAAATCAAATCTCTGTTAAGTTTCTTTGCACTAAACTTTATATTAAGACTGTCGCAGCAAAATATGTTTTCTACTAATTCTTTACGCTTAACTGACGGAGTGTCTCTCTTTATACGTTCAAAAGCAGCTTTTTGGAATTCAATGAAAAAATCAACTAATTGCCCATAGGCCGATTAGTAAAATTGTAAATCAATTTGAGTGAAATTAAAATTTAAGGTCGGGTAACACACGCACTCTAATTGTTCATTTTACTGTGTAACTCCTGCAACGATTATTATATTTGTAAAAACAAAATATGTGTTTTCATCACTCCCACTAAACATACTATGTCCACCTGAAAATAAAGTATTTTTACTTGATATTTCAGTTTATTTCTCACTCCTATTCCACTTTTAAATTTAACTCAATAATAAACTCAGCCTTTTTTATTTAATTATTTTACATTAAAAAATAGATATGCCAAATTTTATTTAGAAAAACGACTAATTGTGGAATCTAGGCTATAAGAACAAAATTAACGGTTTTAGTCAAAATCAACACACTATTTTTTTTAAATTTTGCTTTATATAANGGTATATTATTAAAATTATAATAGTATCATAAGATAATGTAAAAGTTATGTCACTTTTGAAAAACTACACGACGTTAAATACTGTTAATTTAAAATTAAGTTATTACTTTTAAGTGTTAAATGTTAGAGCTGCTCAAACATAGATTTCTCTGTATAGTACTTAAAGATTTAATTAATCAGCTGATTCGTTGCTTTAAAGACTCGGAACTAATATGTTACATTTCAGTATTGAACACTAGGGCATGCCGGCGAGACTAGCCAAACTCAAAAATGACTGGGAAGTACAGAAGTAACCATCTGTACCCAGTGCACTCTTCCCTATTGTACAGCACGTACAGATAGGATCGTGAAATAAGGAATAGTGCACTGGGTACAGATGGTTACTCGTTGGATGGAAGCTCGTGAGGCTATCCTCCAAGGAAATCTTGAACTGACCCCAAAGAAGGTTGAGAGATTCACTTAGAGTCTTCCCAAGAGCAAGATGCTAGGAGTTTTCTGTTATGTTTTGGGAGCTCCACCTATCCACAAAAATCAATATATTCAGAAGCCTTTGTCTCTATTTTGGCCAAATGTATGCTTTGTAGGGTGTGTTGTGTACAAGGAACGTTTACAGCTAAAAGATGGCGACTGTTCGGGGTTTACAGCCTCTATCTCCCCTACCGGTGTTTATAGTTTTATTCATCTCGAATAATAAAGTTATGTCATATATAGGCAACAATAGGCCTATATACCAACCTTGGTTAAATTATTTTTAAAATTGCGGACGTTAGATTCATATATATATATATANTATATTTAATTTATGAAATAAATTTATAAAATTTATTTAATTTTTGTTGTTGTTCATTCCAGATAATCATGACACTTATAATATTAAAATTATTCAATTTGGTCTACCCTTAACCCTCCCCTCTTCCTAACCACCTAAAATTAGCTTGAAGTTTATTTATTTAATTCATCCTTTGCAGTAAAACGCAAAAATACCGAATGCATGATATTTTATATATTACATTATATTATTAATATTTTAAATACGAGAGAACCTGCGATGTTAAATGAAATATTACTCTTGATATGCTAATATTTAAATACTCTCTTTACAATGTTTACTTTATACCTCAGCTCATTCAACAAATTTCAGCCACTAATGAATTTCATTAATAATTTGTATCGAATTTATTTTATTTATTGTATTCAGAAAGAAGCTACTCGTACATAATCTAAGCAGATTTTCTGTTTCAGATGTTCAATTAAAGATAATGATAAATAAGTGTAAATAAAAAAACTAATCCTCGATTGATTGGACAGAGCCATAAATATTAATGGTACGACCACCAACCTTAGCTTGAGACTATATATATATATATATATATTTATATATAGATGNTATATATATATATATATATATAATAGGATGTGTGTATATATGTAACTTATGGACTATAAAACGGCTGGGCCGGTTTTAATGAAATTTTCAGGGAATCATCAGAATATTCACGCGGATTATACTGTGAATCTGATTTTTTTTATTTTCGAACTGCGGGCGGAGGGGCGTGGCAAAATCAAATTTTTATTTCCGATTTGCCTTAAATACATGTATTTCTTTTTTAATTGAGCCCATATCTACACCATATGTAAATTATTCTGTGAAAAAACTTTATGATGGCAATTCCATGAATATATATTTTAAGGTTGTAAATTTCGTTAAAAGCTCTATTTAAATCCTGTGATAATACCACAATAATGTTTGCTTAGGGCCAGCAACGCCCTGAAAAAAAAATTTGGCAAAAAGAAGTTTGCCGGGTCCGCTAGTATATAATATAGGCTGAAAAATAGGTATCAGTTTGTTGAAAAGAAGTATCATAGGATTCTATGAAGTGTTGTATCTAACAAAACTGGTATTTATCCTGGCAAGTAAACCTTCGAGTAAGTTTACAGATTATCTTATGTCTTGATGGCTCAAATTTTAACCAATTTTGCCAGATTGAAGCTTCACTTGANTATATATATATATTGTTTTATATTGCCAGGTAACTTTCTTTTTTTTTTAAGGTGTTAGGCTAAGTCCATCTCGGGAACTTAGAATGGCCTGGCACCCATCGTTGTTAAATAATGGGTATTCCTTCTTCACCAGGCGGGTAAAATATGGATCCATGGTAGAGATATAAACAATACTTTTCTGATGTCAGACTTCATGTCCTCTACTACTGCTGGACTTTTATATGAGCATTTGTTTTTAATTTACAGACTATTAGAAGAAACATTCCAATAAATAAGTTCAGATGATTCAGAAAAATAAGTGTAGGAGTACCTTTAAGTGTAGGTAAATTAATTTCAGCATAATCTGGATGTGAGCAGGCTTATAAGTGGCTTGCAAAAGTTTCACCACTTACTTTCAGAATTTCAATGAGTAGAAAAATTTGTTTAAATATTATTTTCATTTTTTCAACTAAAATAGTGGATAACGATCTTTAACGACTTATCACATTATATAATAATTTTTGAAGGATCTTCTGGATTGGAGTGTGTCTGATGTCAGTCCTCGGGACTTACAAGCTGCTTCGAGCCTCCTGGTACAACTTCCAAAATAACTCGGTCAGTTTTGTCGTGGAGACATCCTATTTGGATTGGAACACATCCTTCACGGCCATTTCTCTCTGTGAGAACGACTCGCCTGATAAAATATATGAGACGGGCAACAGGTATATAAATGGGAACCTTTTAAAAATAATACCTTCATTATTTAAGTAATTGTTGTTACATGAAAATAAAAAGTCCATCACTTAGGAACTATATGAAGAGTTCATATGTCCGATGGTTCGTTAAAGCTGTACACTAATATATAAGAATAAATTGGTCATTTATCCTACCAATATATTAAATAACTCCACTCTAAAACCCCTTGGATCTAATTTAGTCCCTAGTATGTGAAAAATAATGAAGATAAAATATTATTCAATCATGGAAATTTGAACTTAGGGACAGGACGTCCTCTCTCGTCTTCACGATAGGCAGCCCTGAAGATGGCTTACAATTTAAGCCGAAACGTTGTCAGATAATCTTTTAAAAAATACACTTTTGGAAATTTGTATTTTTTTGGATCTACCTTGACCGAACCCCAACTAAAATCATCTAATAATAAAATATTACTTTTTTTTATGTTATTTTTTTCTCATAATTATTCAAAATTGTATTTTTTTCAACTTTCAACCATAATTGTCATTCTTGAGGAGAAGGAGTTTCATCTTTAATGTCAATTGCTTGTTCGCATCTGTACATCAATTTTACCTTATCAACTCATCATTATTATTATCTGTTTGAACTACTCTATAAAAAGTAGAACTCTTCTGTAAGTTTTTCTCAAGATAGCTGAACCATTAACAACTTAATGAGTAAGCATTACATTTGCCAATCGCCCTTACTATATTTCTCTAATTAATAACTTATCTCTCGTTGCCAAGAAAATGAACTCCAGGTTTTGGTTTATATATTTGGTTTATGTGTTTCAAAAAAGGTAGAGCCAATCCAACACTCCTTGTTATGTACTTATATCCTATATATATATTCATAGAGGGGAGGAATTGCATCTCCAATGTCAATTGCCTACTTGTTCGTATCTGCACATCTGTCATACCTTTCCGCCTGCTGTAAAACAGCATACATTGTTATTATTTTCTCAAGGTCATGGCACTAGACTTGATAGAGGTTAGATATGCTGATAGAGGCTCTACATGAATCCTGATGATGGATATTCCTCAAGTTATCTTCCTGATTCCTTTTTGAGAAACACAATGATAAGGAACTATATTTAATTTTTTTTATTTATTTCTTCCTTTTTACCACTAAATTTTAAACACTTTTGAAGATTTCTCTCAGAAGAACATGGCTGCTACTCTCTCAGTACTTCCCACCTATCTTCATAGAGTGCGCTAGAGTCAGGGATTTTTACCATCGTACTCCAGGACACACTGTACTCCACCGGATGGGTAAAACTTTGTTCTTCCCCATATGGTTTCAGCTAACATGAACGTCTCGGCTGATGTCTCACATATTTAAGTCCACTATTCAGCACAATCAGCAGTTTACATGTACCCATCTGGTGGGAGACAATGAGAACTGCAGTCAAAATATTTGACTCAGACGCACTCTACGTTGAGGGGTGAGAAATTCTGAGATGAGTGGCAGCCATTTTATTCTAAGGGAAGTTTTTGGGGGTGCATTAAAGGATCCCCTTATTTTAAAAATATAATAGCCAGTTTCCTAGCCAAAAAGGCTTTCCAATACAAACCAATTAAATAATTCATTTTTTTAGATAAAATCGAACGGGAGGAATGGAGAATTTTGGGAAAGACCAAAATTTATAATCATAATACCTGTCATAATTTGTGTTAATTTGAAATATTTTATTAGAAAAATTATATATAAATTGCAATTTTCTTGAATTCATGTGAAATAAGATAAGAAAAAATATTTGAATGTAGCTACCGTGGTTCGTCACTGGTCACCTTCTCTCCTTATGTGACTTTTATTAATGTCATTTTTTATTATTATCCATTGTAATCAAATTACAAAATGTTTTTATTAATTTAACAGAATGTAATATGTAAATAAAGGTTATAATAAAAAAAATACCGTGGCAGAGCGCTTACTTTAATTATCCCTTACATATCTTCCCGTACAGTCTAGAACTCACTGCACTGGCCGGTTTGTAAATCCACACATGAAAATTGTTCATATCAATGTTGATTTTTGTCGAAAAAAATTTTACTAACTCAAGAAAAAATGGTAATAACCTGGCAAGACTAGAACCCGCGTTATTTATCACTAGCCAATGGTGCTGACCTCTGTACTACGAGGGCTATAATACTGCTGTATCTGAACATTCGTCCTTAAGTTTCCGACATTATTAATGGTTAAGGAGAACGTAGTGCACAAGTCATAACGTCTGGCAAATTCGAGCCATCATTCGAGTCCCGGCAATTCCTAAACATTTTTTTTTTCTTTAAAAGTAGTATTCTTAAATTTTATTACAAAAAAATACATTATTATTATTTGGTAGAACTACTCAAAAAAGGAAATTATTTACACAAATTCATATCTTAAATACAAGTATATANAGAGAGAGAGAGAGAGAGAGAGAGAGAGAGAGAGAGAGAGAGAGAGAGAGAGAGTGAGAGAGAGAGAGAGAGAGTGAGAGAGATATGACGGAAAGGGGGGTAAGAGGGAGACCAAAGTTTTTAACCATACTATCTTAGCATTATTTGAGTTACTGAAAGTTTATTCAAAATTATAGTCGTAAAATGTAATTTTGTAATGTAATGTAACATTTTTGCTCTATGTAAAATTCTGACTACAGCTGCATGTTCTACTTGAACCTCTCAGAGATACCGGGATGTAGAAAGAGATAAAAAGGATTCATTGGCTATAATTATTGAGCCATGATACTCCATGATGAGGAGTAAGTTAAGGCGCTAATGATACTGGTTCATACTCATTCTATTTATTGGATATCTATTTATTGGATGGGGAAAAAAATACATCCCCCCCCCCCATAATATCTGCAAGGATCATATTATTTTTTCTGGTATTTTCCAGGCTTAGAGGCAGTCACTAAGGTGTCTCAAACAACAAAACATAATTCGTATAACGAGAGCTCAAGAATTATTCTAGAGAATAAAACATAAAGCTATAACATAAAACTCAAGAGCAAGCCTCATAAAAAAAAAAAAAAAAAAAAAAAAAAAAAAAAAAAAAAAAAAAAAAAAAAAAAAAAAAAAAAAA
>KZ812562.1:4415-14619 GCA_000696205.2 Oncopeltus fasciatus | reverse complement strand
CTAACTAATGCAGTATTTAAAAAAAATATATATAATGTAATTTTGCCTTCTTCAAAATCCCCCTCCTCCTGATCATATCTTAACCAAAAACATATCCTTCCAAAAATTTAAACATTCTAACTTTTGATTTTTATGTTTCAAATCAAAGTATCAATTTTTGAAATTACATTCTAAAGTATCTTTCTTAATAGTAGTAGTAGTAGTAGTAGATTGAAAGGCAATCAACTTCTAGGTTATTACGCCCTATAAATACCCTTTAATATATTTACTATAAATTAGTTAATAAAAGACAGGAATCAGGATTATTTCGACCACTATAACAACCTAAATTAATGGATTTTTTTTTNTATATTTTTCTACAACAATCCATTAAATAATAGCTAGTAATAATTTACCAAATAACTCCCAGCAATCTGCTATAACATTTTGTTAACATATTATGTTATATACAATAACAATTACAATATGGTTGTGTAACATAAAAGCAAAATGATAACTAAACTTAATAGTAACACATTAATAAGCTTAATAAACACATTAATAAACTTAATAGTAACTAAACTATAATATTCTGACACAAACATTCTCAGACATAAATGCGCGAGCGCGGACACACGCACACAAACACACACACACACTATATATATTTTTCTACAACAATCCATTAAATAATAGCTAGTATTAATTTACTAAATAACTCCCAGCAATCTGCTATAACATTTTGTTAACATATTATGTTATAAACAATAACAATTACAATATGGTTGTGTAACATTAAAGCAAAATGATAACTAAACTTAATGGTAACACATTAATAAACACATTAATGGTAAGACATTAATAAACTTAATGGTAACTAAACTATATTCTGACACACACATTCTCAGACACACATGCGCGAGCGCGCACACACGCACGCACATACACACACACACTCATACATACAACCACATAAGCACAATAAAAACAAGGTTTGAGGACGTAACTTGAAAAATTTCAACGCACATTGCCCTGTTTAACATAATAAAATCTAAACTTTTGGCTCTTTAATACTACACACACACACACACAAAGATATATATACACACTAACCAGAATACCACAATTTAGATTTTTTTTTAAGAGTGAAAAAGTGGTTTTATAACAAAATGTAGGTCATTCTTGAACTAAATAATTGAAAAGTAAAATCAGAATAGGAAAGAAGCATTTAGATGAAAAATATATAATTTATTAAGTATCAAGGTACAATTGACTTGCTTTTTCAACTTTTCAATAATTTTTTAAGTCAATTCAATCAAAATTGTTTTTATATTTTAATTATATAGAAGTTCTAATTAATAGTAGTAAAACCTTGATGGGTTTAAATAATTATTCATTAGTAGGGCCTTATATATATCTTTCTGCGGCTTGCAAGTTACATATATTTCTGGAGTTATGTCCATGTATTAAATCCTTGGATATTTGTCATTTTCTTGCACCTATTAATAAATGTATTTTCCTTTTATTTTCTTTAAAATCTATTTATCTTTCTTATACAATTCAAAATTAATTATTTTTTCGATTGAAANTGACATGGTAAATAAAATCCGAAAATATTAAGCAAAATACCTATTGTCAGCCGAATTATGTTGAGGATTGAAAAAATTATAATGAAATTTTGAATTCAGTTTCTAGTCGTTTCAACGACGTTCTGAAGGGTAAAATGCAGAAAATTGCTTCAACATTCAAACGGCCACAGCAATCAGCTTGGGATTCATGTTATTTTTATAATATTTATACATTTTTTGTTCCCTTTGATTTCATATCTTCAACAATTAACTAGTAAAAATATGAAATTCCATGCATCAAAAAAAAAAAAAAAAGTTGTTAGGAATTAAAGCAAACACTTGGTCATTTAAATTTAATCACTTAGCATCACCTAAAATAACATACTAGCCCCATCTATTTGTGCCACAACCAAAGGCAATAGTAGCAAAAAACTTGACAAAAAGTGCACAATAGCAGGTGGATAGAAAATGCTATATTACACTTGCACTAAAGAACTTAAATCCTATATTTCTTTTTACAGCATTTCTTGTCAAGAATTAAAATCATTCACAATAACAAGGGTGTTTAAAATAGGGTTGGAAAAAATTTAGAAGTAAATAAATTGTATTAAAGGACTCCTGGATCTTCCTGTAGCGATTCATTTGGAGAGTGAGTGTATATAACAAGATGTTTAATTGAAACATTTTTTTTGCCAAAAAATTGAAGGGATGCATCAAATAATGATTTTGCAAGAAATGCTACTTTTATTAATAATAATTTAATATTTAAAAAATAATGCACTAAACAATGTAGAGTAGAAGCAAATAAATTTTAATTTTGCCATTTCAAACACAGATAGGTCTAGGATGTGTTAAAATAACTGATGACAAGTGAAAGTAAGAAATCTTGTTTTATGACCCAAAATTAGTTTTAGTTCAAAAGAAATAACATTTAAGGATTACATTAGTTTTTTCTTTGTGTGTGTGGGTGTAATAAATAAAATATTTATCATACATAGATGTTAGTAACAGAAATCATTGAAAGAGTACGCATATAGGAGGACTATTAAAAATAATTAAATTTTAAAATGGGGGCATGTTACTAGATTTGGAGGAGTAAAGGGACTAGTAACATAGTGGTTTTGGTGCTAGATTCCTAAACCAAACATTTTTCATGAACTACCTATACTACTTATGAATTAGGGTTAATTATTAATAATTAGATGATGTTAAGAAAAAATGTGTACATATGATTATGAATAACTTAATAGATTTGTATTTTTTAAATTAGACACAATCATTGTCTAAAGCAAAATTTTAGGCAAGTTTTATTACTTTACAAATAATATTTGTGTCACTCTTTTTATTTCTAAGACAAAAATTCAAAAGCATATTTGTCATTTCTTAAGAATTCCAGTACTCTTTAAACCTGTTATTTTTAGATTTATAAAGGAACCAATAAGCCTTTTAGAAACAGTCAATTTAAAAGAATCATGTTTTTTGTTTTTTTAATATTTATTTCATTGAAATGCAATAAAAATCTAAACAAAAAATAGAATATAAACTGCCAAAATTGCTCTACCAAAAGAAAAGCTAGAGTTGTAAAGCCTAGATGACATTTTTCTCTATTGTTCCTGACAAGGCAGTGTCATCGATCAGTCCCTCACTCACTGGCAGGGAGTTTAACTGTTCTTACTTTTAATTCATTGGTTATATATGTATTAATAGAATATTTGCAACTTTGATTAGTGATTTTTTACAATAAGTCAAAAAAGCCTCAAAATTATTTAATGCTATAATTTTCTTAAGTTTTTTAAACATTATTGGTCATGTGAATAATTTTTTAATTCATATTTTTTATTATTAGTTGAAAGCAAATTTCTGAGGTAGAATTTCAAAATTATTTAAAAAAAGGATTTTCTGGTGTGTCATTTTTTACAGTCTCTTGAAAACAAATTTTTTGGTAATATGAATTTTTCTTATTTTTACTCTAGATTTTAGAAAAGATATAAAAAACCTAAATATAAAAAAGCTGAATTCCTGCTTCCTAACTGAAGCAGTTAAAAAAACTGAAGTCCTGTCTAATTAAAGATCTAGACAACCACATCATGAAAATTAGAGTTGAAAAAGTGAAATTATCAAATTATGTGTAAGTTGAAAGATCATGGTTTATCACCCCTAATCTTGAAGGCACAAAAAAAAAATTAGTGAAGGAGAGTAAGGCGAGCATGTATCATGAACCATGAAGCGAAAAGGTTGGCTGCATCACTTGAAAAGCAGCTTACCATGTTTTCAAAAATTATAGCATTAGATAGCAGAAAAAAGTTTTAATAGTTTTGAAAAAAAATCAAATACTGAGATAAGAATGATTAAAAATCACAGTCATCAATCTAACAGAAGAGATCCACAACTGAAGTTAGGTAAAAATATCAAAAGTTTATACAAACCTAAGGAAGCTTACATTGTAATGAGTCAGTCCCAACAACTAGTAGGAAATTCAGTTATGAAAAATAATTAATTAATTTAAGTTTAAGCCAATTATAAATGGGGATGAGAGCTAGACTTTTATGGTAAATGAATTTTGAATGTAGTATAAAAATTTATCCATTACATATAAAGAATTAATTTGTAAGGAGCAAACTTACTGATCCGCATTTTTCTGCCTGAAAGAAAGCAAAATACTAAGACTCTATGCTAATAAGATGAATGAAGGTAGGAATTTAATAAATTTTTTAAAAATTTTATAATGACTATGAGAATAACCTAGATTTGAGACATATCACACACACACACACACACACACACACACACACACACACACACACACACACGCACGCACACACGCACACACACATGCACACACACACGCATGCACGCACGCACGCGCACACACACACACACACACACACACGCATGCACGCACGCACGCGCACACACACACACACACACACACACGCATGCACGCACGCACGCACACACACACCCACGCACGTGCGCGCACACACACACACACACACAAAATGCTTTATACTTGATGGAATAATTCATCTATTTGAAAAAAATACCATAAGTACCCTCAATAAATGTATATTGCAAGTATATATGAAAAATGTTCAAATGTGTTTAACGGTAACAAGAAGAAAGTAGAGGAATCTCAGGAGAGGGATATGCAACCCCCATTCTACCATATTTCGGTCATTTAATTAAAAATTGTAAGCTTAACATTATAAATAAAATAAAAATAACAAATGTACACTTTGAATGAACAAATTTATTTACATGACAATTCTTTATTTTTCCATCTTTAAAAAAATATATATTCCTCTATTTAATCTGGGGATATGTCATTACTAAATTTCAACAACCTACCATCATTGTCAACTGAATACTGGAGGTTCTGGTCAGTGTATCTCAACATGGCTTGTTCTTCTTCAGAGTACTCTTGAGCATGAACAGCATTTCCATTGGTTAATAATGGCTGAGTTTGAAGAGCAGCATCTTCGACTTTCCTCTCAGCTGCAAGCTGCTCCATATACTGGGCATAGTGTTCTTCCTGTAACTGCTTCAACAGCTTCTCTTGCTAGAAAATGAGAGAAAATTTTAAATAGTGTCACTAATTGTCCTTTGCCACAATCAGATCAATGTTGATTAATGAGTTAATTGTAAATGAGCAAAGTTATGAGTAACTTGATTATTACTTGATTGATCAAGTGTTCTGACAATAATATTAGCTTAGATGAGGAAGGATTGGTCAGGGATTTGGTCTTGGGATTTAGAAGAAATAAAAATCAATTTTTACTCCCGGTTGAGGTAGTAAGATTTTTTCTAGCTCTCTGTACGATTTGAATAAATAATGAAATGTGGGATTAGTTTACCACAATTATCATCATGATATTAAAAAAAAATTTGTTAAGAAAAACATTTTTATTATTGCCAATGTTTAGGCCTAAATTTTAGGCTATATCAACTCAGACTTTTCATTCAAGAAAAAAGATCTATGAAAAATTTCATATATTTTAATTGTGAGTTAAGTGGTTCCTTAACTTCCAAAGACCATTTATTTTTCTAGAATTGATTTACTTTGAATCGTCTATATGAGGCTAATAAATACCATTCAGTAACAAATCAAGATTTCTTGTAAACTGCAAAATTGTTTAAAATTGAAACTTGATAGAGTCCTCTAAAAAACCTAGAATAGAATCCTAGTTTGTCTCCAATACAGATATATTCTTAATTTGTTTTTAACAAATGATATGCTCAATTTAATGTTTTTAGTTAATTATAAATTGCATCATCTTTATTTTCAGTTACTTCTTCCAAACCTACAAATTTTTGTCCAGCCTAATCTTTCTATAATTACCATAGATACTGATGCATCATTTATATTACTCATATATTTTTGTTTAATAAAAGGAGACCCCATTTACAATTATATCATAAGTATTTATGCAACTCCATAACTAACTGTTAAGTGTAAATTAAGTCAGAGTTTGCTTTGGAAATCTGCTATTAAACAAAAGATATAAAATTATTAACAAAAAGTGCTGAATAGTAGATGGGCATAATTGATATCATAATATCATTTAGGAGTAATAGGATTATAGATGAAGTATATTCTGGCCACTAGACATTTGACTAGAATGGAGTGATTTTCCCACCAAAGAAAAAGAGAATCAATCCCTCTGGACTATTCGGAGAGGAAGAATATGTCTCCATTACAGAAGACCCTAAAGACAATAAATCTTTAATATCATCATTACCTGTTGAGGATTTCCAGGAAAATGTTGCTCAACATAAGCTTTAAATTGAATATATGTTTGCTGATTTAATGCTTCTTGGATTTGCCTTTTCTGTTCTTCTAATCTTTGTCGGTCTTCATTATCTTTTAATTTCATACTTTCTTCCAACTTCCTCTTTTCTTCCTCATCTCTCTTCTTCTTTTCCTCTTCCTCTCTATAAAAAAAAAAATTAATAAATTACATTCCTTTAAATCATAATAAATATAATTCAATAACTTTCATAGAGAAAACAGAAACCTTCTTAACTCTATAATTTATCCAAAAATTTATGGTATTTGGGCACAACTGAGAAATTATAATGTAACAATTTCAAGTAAAAGTTTATTGTTTCTAAGTTAGACTCAAATAAATTTCCTTTCATGACTATAATTAAATAATTTTTTAATGGTATAGGTCATATAATCAATTGAACTAAATACTTGCTTTGTAACAGTATGGGATTACTCAATCTAGAACAGCTGACTCTTTTTTGTATAATTTAGACTTGAAAGGCTTAAAAAAACAAAACAGGTAGGCACACACATACACACACAGTTTCTGTATATGTATATATATATATATATATAAAGTTACAATTTTTCAACCAAATATTTGTATTATTATATCTTAGATATAAAATGCAATATGACTGACAAAAGAACTCTTGGACCTCAATTATAACTTCTGCAAAATTATTACATTTTTTCCCTTGAAGTAAATGGCATCAGTCGAAAAAAAAAAAGTAGTAAATGGATGGTGTGAGGCCTGCAGGCAGGAGTTCAAACCCATGAAAAGTGTGAGAACGAGCATTATGTAGCCGGAAAAAACTTCTTTTCAGTTGATCAAAGCAGAATAACGCTGCTCAGACAACTTTGTGTACCATCTTGCCAGTTGTAGGCAGTAGAGTTTAGAATTCATAGAGCATCCATCTGGAACAAATTAGTGGTGAATAACACCTTCAAAATTAAAAAAAAAAACACGCATTAATTTTTTTTTTTCATATTACTTTCTTGCAGTAACTGGTTGTACAGCGATCTAGCCATTAGTTATGGGTATTCGGATTTCCCCAGTAAAACCACTTTTAATTAGAGATGAGACTCTTCTGGTAAAATCTCATATTAGGAGGGTATTTACAATTTTTCTCAAATATATAACATCTTAGCTGATTTCTGACGAGTAAGTACATGACTAGTCTACTGCTCTC
Source organism: Oncopeltus fasciatus (assembly GCA_000696205.2). Classification (NCBI taxonomy): domain Eukaryota; kingdom Metazoa; phylum Arthropoda; class Insecta; order Hemiptera; family Lygaeidae; genus Oncopeltus; species Oncopeltus fasciatus. Next base: position 7,111 of record KZ812562.1, on the reverse strand, counting down.
CTTCATCTTCCCCATGAAGATGGCGTTAGATGACGACTAACAGTAACTTTCAACACTCCACACTCTCAGGCTAGTTCAGATGTACACAGTACAGATTTGACTCAACAGTTACCTGCAGAACCTCATCAATATCCATCATAGGTCACTCAAAGCTCTTCTTCCTTTCCCTTGTATCTCCACTGCTAAATTTTTAAACCAATGGCGTACAGTGCGCTTGTGAAGGACACCTTCCCCTTTATATTTAATAATTCCTCGAGTTGCTTCAGGACTGCGAAATTTTTTTTCCTTTAATGCTCTTAAATTACTAGAGAATGCTTGAATTGTTAAAGCACTAAAGAGATTATTAACTATTAAATAGGATAAAAATGGTCTTTTGAAATCTTGAATTTGATAAAACAGTAATTTATTTTTTTATAAATCCCTTTATTTTGGGTAATTCATCTTGAATGGGTTTGTTTGTTCAGGTAATAATAATAAGATTAATAATAATGATTTAACTTGGCTATTAGATCGAAAAGAAGCACTGTGTTGAAGCACTTATCACAATAGAAAAAATTATGTAAATCACCTCACAGTACAGCAAAAACTTGTACTATGGTCAACAAAGAAATTTGCCAATTCTTATGGGTTCTAGTTTGTATGAATCAGTTCAGGACACATTCTGCTTTGAGAGATTAAAGAGTCTAGGGTGAGGGTCATAACAGATATGAGATATCTCCAACCCAACAGATTGGTACCAAAAGACTAATGGGTGAAATTTTGTGATTTTTAAATTTTTTTCTGTGATTAGATTTATTATTATTATAGTAATGCTAGTAAATTAGTATGTTATAAAGTTTTATTTATTAGAGACTTTAGTAACATGAATTCAATTCTTTTGAAAACCAAGAAATATAAAAGGTTAAGGAATTAAATTATCTAAACAACATAAGGTTTCACATAAACATTAGATGCTTTACAATTTTTTAANGATTTTTATGACATTTTTGTTTTCTATATTTCTTTCCATTAGTAGTTGTCATATATGTAGGTCCCTTTTAAGTATAGTTTACAATTTAAAAAAAAAATTTTATTAACTAATTTTATCTTTCATAAAAGAGTAGACTCTCAAAAAGTCTAATTTTTTTTTCATAGGTTTTCCTCGGTGACACATTATAAATTTGAGATTATTCCTCGTATTTTATCAGGGTAGATCGTCATGATTCTTAAAGGATTTCTAAAATTTTTATAGCAAGATAAGTTAAAATTTTTTAAGACAGTTGAATTTTATTCCTTTTAAATTTTGCATTAGCTTTATTACATTTTTCTGTACATAAAAGATAATTTTAATCTCTACATCATTTTTCCAGACAAAGACATAAAGACTGTGGTAGTTGTTTATACTTATATTCAAAAATACTGTGGTAGATGTTTATCAGCTCTGTCTTGTATAATACAAGACATAATTTAGTAAATGATGAGAGCCCTATTCAGATTTATCAACTTCCTTAATTTAATATTTCCAGCTGAAAATTTCATCTATTTTTAAAACAAGAAATTTTCTTACATTAATTTTCTCAAAGAGCTGAAAGACAGTTTCAGTTTAGGAAATATTTTGGATATTGCTAAGCCTACTTTGATGAGTTCAACATATTTATTTATATTTAGTTTAAACTTTTTGCTTTTCATTCAAAAATTGAGATTCATCAATCTCATGATTTAGACCTTATAAGATCACTGTTAAATTCAAATTCTATTTTCTCGTCATTTTTATCATAAATACTCACTATTGCATCCTTTGCATAAATAATATTGGGAAAAGCAGTGGACCTAAACTGGAGGATGGGGGTAATCATATTGTTATTAATTTATTCCTTGACTGGCTCGCCCCATTATTGTTCGCTCAGAAATATTGCAGTCTCTATTAAGCTCAATTTTACTTTATTACTTTGAATGCAAGATCGTTTGCATTTCTCCTAATGCCACATAATACATTTCTTCAGTAGTAGTAAGCTATTATTATTATCTAATAAATCAAAAGTTTCTTTGAGTGAGATTTCTTTCAGAATAGTATTGTTTATATAATATTTATTAGTATGGAGTAGTAGGATAAATGAAAAATTGAAAAAAAAATTCTCCAAAAGTCATGGTATGGAACCAAAATAAATTGATTGATTCTGAGGAGAATCTGTTATTAATTTCAGACTGAAAAAAGGTAGATTTTATGGGGGGGGAAACCCTTCTCCTCGTTGAAAATTTACTTTGTTTCTTTAAAAAAATGTTTTCATTTTTCTAACCAATTATTTTATTTTTATTGTTGAATTATATTGTTCAGTTATAATAGCCATTAATAAACTTGTTTAAGTTTTTTCTATAATACAACTTAAAGGGATAAAGAAAATGTTGCACATGAATTATATAAGAGAGAGAGAGAGAAAGGCACACACTCACATAAATACACACAAACTCATGCACATTTGCACAGGTTGTACTGGTAGAAAAGATAATGAAGGAAATTGAAAAAAACTGTGAGTACTAAGAGGAAGAGAACCCCAGGTCCCTGAGCAGTTTGTATTCCGATCTTGAAAAACGATCCCAAATGACAGAGAAGGACTCCCAACAATTTCAGTAAAGAATAAGAATATATTAGTATCAGCGATAAATAGTTTTATAATATATAAATACTATTAGGAGTATATATATATAATATATATATA
>KZ812552.1:3140-14609 GCA_000696205.2 Oncopeltus fasciatus | reverse complement strand
TAAGATTTTCTGCACATAAAAAGGGTATATTAGTACACATAATTGCCCTCTTTGATATCACATTAGTTAATTACTCTAATCTATGCCCATACTAGTATGGGGAATTTGTTTATTTTATTTTGTTCCTGTATGATAGATTTATTATTTTCTTAAGACTTCGATAAACTATCATATTGATCATTAATTGTATTTTTGGAATCTAAAACAATATGTACCTGATACTTGTTTACTTGTGGGCAAATACCAATGCACTGTTATTTATTTGGTTTGTTTAGGTTTTGTCCCACACTCAAAAGTTGTGAGTAAAGAAAATGTTTAAAAAATCTATTTTTAAAACAATCTAAATAGCTGCCCTTTCAGGACTCATTAAAAAGTAGCAACAGAGAGAGCCCTTAATAAATACTCTTCCATTTTCCTACTGGACAACAACTAACTGAAAAAAATGTCAAAGATTTTAAATTAAATTGATGGAGAAAATATTGTTGTTTTTTTTAACATAATTAATATTTATTCATTATTTAAATTTTATTTTAATAAACATTGATAAGTAAATAAAAATAATGTATGTATTAAATAATATATAAACTGTATTGTTTCATTAAATTATTTGGAAAAAGAACACTTTATAATCAATTAAATGCAAGGGAGTAAGTATAATAAAAAATCTAACTGTCTCAGCCAGGACTCAAACCTTAAAAATGAAGTAAATAAAGTAAAATTAAGTAAATGCTTCTTCGAGCATAAGAAGATGTATTTGTCTTTCTCGGAGATAAGACTTTTGACACTAGTGCTGGAAACTAATAACTTATCTGACTAGTCTCGGTGGCATAAATGGCTAACACGCTTGCCTGGGTAGCAGGAGATCCAGGTTCGAGCCCTGGTTGAGATAGTTGGATTTTTTATTCTATTCCCTTGCATTTAAGTGATTAAAATTTATGTGGTATTTTACCAAATACCGCAATAAAAATAATATTTATAAAACACTTTATAATTTATCTTTTTTTCTTTCTTTTTTCTAAATTTCACTAATAATTAACCTCTGTGTAAAGCTGCTGTGTTCTTTCTTCTTAAATAATGGCTACTTAAACAAAACTTTTGTGGGTAAATTAAAATTTTGTATTCCACAGCATTGTCATAGCATTATAATCCTTTTAAAATAAATTTGTCTTTGCAGGCATTTTCAACTTCTGAAGTAAGTGCAGCCAAAGAAAGATTAACAAGGCTAGAAGCTCTCCAGGCACAGCTGAACTCTGCATGGAAGCAAGCCCGATGGCTTCTGGATGTACTGGCTTTCGCTAGGGACAAAGGAAGTCTAACTCCTACCAATATAATAAGGCATTTGCTTTCTCTGCACCCAAAAAGATCTCATGATAGTATCGGGTCCCACAATGGGGTAAGTTTATTTAATTTTCTATATATATTTTTTTTTAATTTCAGGTTATTAGCTTCAGTAATTATCTTTTCTCCCAGCAATTAGCAATTAGAAGAGATTCTTAGATGCTAATGAATAATAAGTTTATACTTAAGAAAATAGCCATTTAGATATGGCCAAGAGAAAAGCTTAGGATTTCTGATCTATTTTTCTTTTTTTATCCCAAGGAGAATCTGGATGCTTGGTAAAAATTACTCTTTTTATTGTATTTGGGATAGCATACCCAATTCTTTATAATAGCATAGGGTTTCCTTATAATATTCACATTTAGATATTGGCCTGTATCAAAAAAATTAATTATAATAATAATAATAGTAAGACCTAATAACAAAATTTTACAATGATCAATTTTTTTTCTTAAATAATTGATAAATATTAAATTTTAGTTTATAACAAATAATTTTTCATTCATATCTATCTTGTCCCAACTCCGAAGAAGCCCACCATAGTAAAATGAATAAAAGCTTGGTTATTTAGTTCAATCTGACACCATCCAAGATACTTTTTCATTCATAGAGTCTTTTGCTTGATATTTATATATTTTTTTTTTCATATTGAAAATACCTTAAAACTATATTATTTTTATGCAGTTCATAAAGGAATCCTGGAGTAAGCCTCAGATAACCATCACTCCATCTATATTTGCTGAAAATAATGAATGTGGAAATTTATCACCAAAACAGTATACCATATCTAATAATGGCTTGTTGGTGAGTTTTGGAAGTTTAAACACAGTAGGCTGGCCAGAGAAAAGCCACTATTTTATTTTGTTTATTGCAATGTGCAGACCACTTATGTATAATTTGATTTCACTTATAAACTAAACTGCAGACTTGACTTGAGCACTTTAAAAAAACTTTTTTTTTTCTATTTGCATTATATTTTAATGTGTTTAGCATTGCTTATTAAGTTCATTTGAATTCAATTTGGTTCTAACTTTAAACTTAAAAATTTCTTTTTTTCTAAAGGAGAACTTCAGAAAATTTGTTTTAATTTGTAATGACTGTAGGCACAGTTCTTGGAATCCTTAAAAAACAGGGACATCTTATGACATTTTTTGAAAGTTATGAATTTAAATTAGTATGTTTAATTTAACTTTAATGTTTCCTTGTCTGTCTCAACAAAAATTGCCATAGTATAATTCACAAAGCTGACAGAAAATTTCAATTTTTTGTTACTAAAAGCTTTTTTACTTTTCACAAGCTTGTACTATTAACAATGATTTACAAGACAGTTCATTAAATGGTTCATGGTTTTGTTCCAAAAATGTAGCTCTTGGAATATAAATAGAGTTTTCAATACAATAACTGCACAATATAAAAGCACTTTATAAAATACTTTGTTTCAGTTGCTTTTGCCTCCTGATACTAAAGGAGTCAAGTCAAGGGGGTCATGGCCAGGGCCAGGGGTGAGCAGGCTTCTTGGGGCTGCCACCACAGAGCTCTCTAGGAGTGAGCATCAGCTTAGTAGTGCTGGAACAAGCACTCCCCCTCCTGTTCTCAGGCTTCCTCCTCCTAAGCCTCTTTCCCCTCCAGGTATCCAAACATTAATTTCATTTAAACTTTACTCATCTGTCCATACTTAAAAATATTATTTCAAAACAAGCTCTTAAGATATTTCTCTGGGAAACTGTTATTAGCTTAATTTGTATTTCCTTCAAGAGTGAACTATTGCCTACCTACTACCATTTTTATGGTTATCAGTCAAAAATGAATTAAGGAGAATTTTTTCCCCTCTGATAATTGCTAACTAATATAATAATTTTAACTTACATTTGACTATTTATATTTTTTTTAAATCAAAACTGATCTAGGTTAAAATCTTCACAATCTGGGAGATTTGAGATTCTTGAACTTTAGATGTGACAAAGTTATATTGTCAATTTGGGCTTTTGAATATTTTATTTTTTAACTCCTATAGTAATAATACCCAATTGGTTTCAGATTGGTTAAATTATTCTTGTTCTTAGAAGAACAATGTCTATCTTAATATCCCTCATGCTAGTATTTACTATTTAGCTATATAATAAATTTTAATGTGCAGCTCTGTTGCTTGAGCAGCCAAGGTTACCTCCATCAAAATCTGAGGATACTCTTGCTCTACATACCCGTGTAATGGCTGCTGCACATTCCCGGAACAGGACAAGTGCTTCTGCTACTACATCACCACTCCTTTCTATAAGACCTGCGTAAGAAATCATGTGGTTAATAGTTCTATTTATTTACTTACATTTTAGGTTCATTTTTTAAATTATTAAATAAACTAGTGTATATTTGTCTGCTCCCATCATTTTATGTTCAATTTGTGGGACATCTTTAAAATAATAAATTTCATTTTTGAAATTATAGGAGATTCAATAATTTTACTGCCTGTGAAATGATAAACTGGATTAAGTTAATCTCATGTTTTAGAAAACCATTGCAAGTTTTAAATTTCTAAAATATGAATGCCTCAGAAAGGGGAGAGGGCAAATATAGTATAATGGTTGAATATATTTTAAAAGAATAAATAGGTTCATAGCTTCAAAAGTAAAATTGTGAAATTTAACAATGTTCCTTTGCCACTCTCAAATTCTGTTTGTTACCCGGGGTTCCATCTTGACTCACGATTCACTTAGGGCTAACATACTAAAATTAAAAGACAAGAACTCAACCGACCATAAGGACTCCTGTACAGACTCATAAATATGAACTCAAATCTTACAATAGAAAATAAACTGATCCTTTACAAGACATTACTACAATCAACCTGGATATACGATGTAGAAATACGATGTGCCATCAAGCCTTCCAACATCCAAAGAATCCAGTCCTTTCAATTTAAAACCCTCAGAGTAATCACTAATGCTACCTATTACGTATCCAATTCCACCCTTCACCACAATAATAATTTCCCTTTTATTCAAGACCTCATTTCTTCCCGCTTCATCTTTTTCCATGGTAAACCATATCATTTTTGCCATATCATTCTAATCCACTAGCACAGACCCTGTCTTTCAACTCCAACCCCTACAACCCTCCCTGTCAACTCAAACGAAAATGGCCTTGTGACCATTGGGAACATGGCTTGTATTTAATTTGAAATTGGTGTCATTGGTCATCTTCTCTTCTCTTGCAATTGTGATTTTGTTATTTTTTTATTTTTTTTTAGTTCATTGTAAACAAATAAAAAAAATGTTTTTATGTTTACAGAAGTGTAATAAATAATAAATATAAGTTGAGAAAAAAATAAAATAAAATTTCAAAAAATATTGTGTATTGAGTAATAGTTAGCTCTTTTAATTTTTTCTTTATATTCATAAGTAAAAATATGGCTTTTGTATTTTAGAGAGTGTAATAATTTACTTCCAAGCCCCGGAATAAAATGAGTATTGAATTTTTAAGAACAACCTTCATAGAAAAAAACAGTGCTGTAAGTCAAGATTAATAATTTTGCTGTTCAGGGAAATTATTAGTCAGAAAATATTATGTTAGGATGTTAAACACCTTAAGAGCAAATATGTAGCTACAGAGGAATTTATTCTAAAGGCTATTTGCAAGATTTTTGACAAACTTAACAAAAATAAACCAGAATCTGTGTATTTTATTCCAGAAGTTGAAGAGAATCACTACTATGTTTCTCTTAATTTTCATATTTTCTCCATAGTTCTCTTATATCCATGTTTTATCAACTAATTAATTAATCAATTATTTATCATACTTGACATTTGAAGTAATGCCCCCTAGTAGTCATCCAATTTTACTCTTTAACAAAATCAGCCCTTCAATTTACATTTAAAAAATTATGCTATATTTGATTACAAAAAACAACTGATTGTGGCTTCTATGTCATAAAAAATAAAAACTTATGACTGTGGTTAACCCTCACTCTCAACTGTCCAATTTGGCTGTGTAACTTCTAAAAATTTTTTTTATCAATAAAAAAAATCTGTGTCAAGTTCCACTACTCTAAAATTTTTGTGTTCGCACTCGATATTTCTGATAATCTCCAATTCCTTCTCTTTCGATTTTACTCTATAACAAACTCAGACTTTCATTTCACTTTTAAAAGCTACATGCCTTATTCTTTTAAGAAAAATTGAAAACTGTGGTTTAAAGAGCATTGACCACAAACACACACATATTTGTATATTTATAAACTTTAGTGATAATCACTTTTAGTATCTAGTAAATAGAATTTGAGAAAATATCAAAACAATTTTTTTTAAAATGACCATGGGAACAAATTTAATAGATGCAGTCCTTCAGAATTTGCTAAACACCACAATAGTTGACAAGAACTCATTCGTAAATGTGAAGCAAATCAATAAATTTAGGTCTGCCTAAATAATTTTGAACCCAATGTTAATATTATACATTTTTATAAATTTATTTTATTATATATTATAATAAAAGAGGAGGTTTGCTCCACAAAAAATACAGAAAGCAATGGCTAACACCATTGCTAGATGCTAGTTGATTGGGCTAACCTCTGATCTAGTTTTATGTGGATCTCACACTCCATGGCAAGAACTGTGTTTTAGTATTTATTCTAAATAATTATGAAATAAAATAATTCTTAATATTGATGTGTAATATTAATAATTAATAATAATATTTAATAAATAAAATAGCTTTGAGATACAAAAAACATTTTTTCTAAAACTATCTTTCAAATTTTTTTTCATATTTTAAGACTTGCAAATTCCAAAAATGGAAGAAAAAATATATTATCTACTACTCACAAGTATTTAAACTGTTTTTTCTTATTAATATGAGCATTTTGCATCTGTTCTTTTTTCTCATTGCTGTTGTACGTTGTTACTAAACTTAAAGCTAATGTAAATAGTCTAATACTTAAATTTTTTTCATATCTCATTTTTCCCCTCAGTTTTTGAATTTTAGTACTTAATGCTAGTTTTAGAGCCATATCCCTGTAACCAGCAAAATATTTTACAGATATGGAAGTGGGAGTCTGTATTCTTTGTCATCAGATGACTCTGGTGGAATGAGTAAGAGCAAAAGTGAAAGTGAAGAGGGTGCTACTGTGCCAGCCCCATCACCTGGCATTCTCCAGGTAGTGTATTGTGTAATTAATTTTGTATCTAATTTCTTGGTTATTTTATTTTATGTAAGTTGCTTCAAAGACAAAAGATATTTTCCAATCTGTGTGAAGTAACATAGTGAGTCTGCATCTTTGGTTGTTAACGGACAGTAATTTACTCATGTAACCAACCTGAAAAATCAATATCAAACCCCCTAAAAATTTGATGTTTTATTATTAGAGAATTTGTTGGGGTTTGGTCAAGGTTGAAGAAAAAAAATTCTGTTTTTTAAAAAGTGTATTTTTTATTATCTGCCATCTTCAGGGCTTTTGAAATACAATCTAGTAAGAAAACATAAGATTAACAAAAAAAATATTATTTGCATTGTTATTATCACTCTTCACTAACCTACTTAAGAATTCACTAACTTATATCAAGAATTTTTTTTCTCATGTTTTCTTATGTCATTGTATTTTAACAGCCTTAAAGATGGCTGGCTATGTAAGCCAAAATTTTGGCGATAATAAAAAATACAGCTTTTTTTCAGGAGGGCTAATGGTTTTTAAAATGTTGAAAATGTTTGAATAAGCTGAAGAAATTTGTTCTAAGTACGTTCTGTCATTAACTGAATAGAGTTGTAAGACAAAACGAACATAGAACAAATTTCTTATTTTTTGTTATAATAGAACTTATTCAAACATTTTTAACATTCTAAAAACCATTAGCCCTCCTTCTCAATAAACCTGTCAAACATTTTTCCCTGTTCCAAAGTTACCTGTTCCCAATAATACCCTTCCTCTTTTCCTTTGTCCTTTTTATTGCCCCCCTTTTGAAACAGGCCGCTCTCCCTTTGTACCTTCCGTCTCTTACCTTCCTCCCCACCCTTCCACCATCCACGGTGTTTTTCTGAAAAATTATATTTCTTCTCAGTCATAGAAATGTGAACTTAGGGACAGGACATCCTCTCTTGTCTTCATGGTGGTAAATTACTGTTTTAATTTTATTCAATTTTTTTTTAATAAGTTGTTTTCTGCAAGTTTTTATGCAGTTGCATGTTTTATGCTCTTACATAGCTTTCTACATTCATACTTTTGATATCACAAATTACATTATGGTAATTCTATATTATAATATTGTCAATTATTATTGTATTCTCATGACATTGTATTTCTACAGCCCTGAAGAAGCTCACAATGTAAGCCGAAACGGCAGATAATTTTATAAATATTATTTTTTGTGGTATTTAATCCCACGTAAATTTTACTAATTTTTAGTGCAAGGGAACAGAATAAAAAATCTAACTGTCCCAGCCAGGACTTGAACCTGGATCTCCTGCTATCCGGGCCGGTGCATTTACCAGTTATGCTACTGGGACCAGTCTGATAAGTTATTAAATTCCCCGCACTAGTGTCGAGAGTCTAACCTCCGAGGCCTACGAATATATCGTCTTATACTCGGAGGAGTTGACATTGTCAAGCTGTTTAAATGACTCTCGTTAATTTAATTACTTATCATACTGGCCCCGGTAGCATAGTAGGTAATTGCACAGGCCCGGACAGCAGGAGATTCAGGTTTGAGTCCTGGCTGGGACAGTTAGATTTTTTATATGTTCCCTTGCACTAAAAATTAGTTGGCAGATAATCTTTTAAAAAATACACTTCTGTTAAATTTGTATATTTTTTTGGATCTACTAGATCGAACCCCAACTAAAATCATCTAATAAAAAATTTAATAAATTTTGGTATTTAGGTCATCCATTTCTATGATCTACCATTTTATTTGAGCCTAAATTATCTTCTATAAAGGGCTTAAATTTAATTAAATGGAAAAATTGTTCATGATTATGAGCAGCAATTAATTGTTTTTCTTAATGAACTTTGCCATATTGCTTTTCAAAATAAAATAGATGGCTTATTTCATTGAGTGGGTTATTACCTGAAATGTCAATTTGAATACAAATAGTCTTTTCATTGTCTCGGTCGTGATATTAATTTAGTGCTATAATACTCAACACAGATTTGTTTATTGGTAAAAGATATATTTAATAACTATGAAGGGGAACATGATAAATACATTTCATATACAAATATTTATTTAGCATACCAATTTCTAAATATTCATTTGCAATACTACAGAATTTAAATTGTTTAGGGGATCCTGCATGACAAACTTTTTTCTATTTTTTTTAACAAATTAAAAATAGCTACATGTTTATTAAATATGTAGACTGGTTATGTAAACCATACATTAAATTATTATATGTACTAACAAAAGGTGAGGAAGGAGAGAGCGTACTTAGTGATAATTTGAATTGGAGAGAAATAGCTCTTACTGTTTTTATTATATTTATCTCTCATTGGTTCTTATCAGTTTCTTTTTAAAACTTTTCTCTTTTTTTTTTCTATTAAGGTTTATGCAGCCTATGAGACAGGGTTGGCTGCAGGTACAAGTCTTAAGATTCATGTAAGCCCTCGCACTACTGCACGGGAGGTCGTGGATCTTGTAGTAAAGCAGCTAAACATGGCTGTTGTCCTTAAAGGAAAGGAAGGACCAATCTATTCTTCAGAGCAACTATCAGACTTTTGTCTGGTTGCAGTCATAGGAGCAAGAGAACGCTGTCTTCGTGATGACTTCAAGCCCTTACAGCTCCAGAACCCCTGGAAGAAAGGCAGGCTTTATGTAAGACAGAAACATGATGTCTTAGCAGCTCTGGAGCAAAGCTCAAGACATTCTGCTTATCTATAAGCTGTCCTTTCTGCTTCATTTTTAACTCTTCCTTAGCCTTATTATATTATCTTCTTATTTTTATTTTACATTTTGACGTAATATTGTTTAAAACTGATAGCATTATTCTATTTTTAAACAAGACAATTTTTTTTAATAGGGTTGATTTTTTGTAATGGGCCATGGCTTGATCTTAAAGCAAAATGATACCACCCTATACATTTTTTAATGGGGTTAGCTAAAAGTTTCTTTGAAGAAAAAGAAGAGCAGGTCTTAGTGGTTATTTAGTTGCTCAGAGGTAGTCTTTGTTCAAAAAGGGAGTCACTCTTTATAAAAATGAATTCTGTAATTTTATCTTTGATTTCTTTTTTTTATCAGGCATCTATCAATTTGGGTTTTATTTAAAAAATTAAATAACTTAAAAATGTATCAATGCATTAAAAATAATTGTATTATATCACTTAGTTCCTCATTTTATTTAAGTTTTTTAAATTCATGCTGTTCTTTATTTTAATGACCCTTATTCTAATTAGATAATGCATCTATCATATTTGTGTTTTATATTTTGTGCAACAGATTTCTCCTTACAGGCTTTATCACTATTTCACAATCATAACTTAAGGCTTCAAATCTCTGTGTCTTAATATTTCCCCAATTAGCATCTCCAAAGGTTTGTTTTATTGATTTTTTTTTTAAATTGTAAAAGCAGCTATGCATATAGCAAGAGTCTGGGTCTAATTTTTAAAAATTTGATCTCAACCCCCTAATTCCTTAGCAATGTTTCTGTAAATTTATTTTCAAGCATTATTCTCCAAAATCTGAGGACAGCAAGTTTAAGATTGGTTGGTGTTGCTTCGATATTAATGATTCAATGCATGTAATTTTACAAAATTTTATAAAACTCATTTAGTTTTTAATCTTGCATTCAGATTTTCTACATTGATATGACTATTAGCTGACGAAAGCCCAAATAAAAGTTTAATTTTTCATAAATAATAATGAAAAGTCAATGATAGATGAGATCTTTTAAAACATAAAGGCATTTTGAAATTATTTTCTTAAATTTAACAGTGTATTTAAATCCTTTATCTAAAATATTAATAAAAAGAACAAATTTAATAATCTGCTTTTATTCATTATTTATTCAGAAGTACTAAAAATAATAATATTAGAGCATAAAAAACAGCAATTACATTTCCAATAGCATAACAAAAAGCAAATATGCTTATTAACCATTTCTGTATTTAGTTCAACCAATAAATTGACTAAATTTCTTTCATTTTATCTCAGATACTTGTTAAGACTTTTATATTCTTGAGGCCAAAGCAAAATGAAATTAATAAAGTGTCCTTGTCAAAATCAAAAACATAGCACTCATTATAAAATGATAAATTAAAACTGCTACTTTTTTAGTTAATTTAGAATGATCACTTAAAGAGAATTCATACTCCATCTTTCAGAGAGAAATAATAATGACCATTCATGACCTATCTTTCAGGAATTTTTTGTTTTCCCTTCAGTTTCTAACTTTCATCTTCTAGGTAAAACAAAAAATATTTTTAAAAAGGTATTTTAAAATGCCCAATACAGAGTATTTGCAATATTTTACCATTCTATGATTTGCTTTATTTAAAAAAAAAATTGATCCTAATATCTTACTATTTATATAACTTCATTTCTTGCCCAGTAGCAATCGGTCAAAACTGCCTTATTTTATAAAAACTTTTACAATGCCCTTTATTAAACTTGAACCAAACTAGTTTTGAACTTATGTTTTTACCCTATATCCTAAATATAAATGACATTTCCATCGATAATTATTTTATGACATCAATGACACAGAAGTTGATGTCTCATGTCTTTAATAAAAATAAAAAATAAAATAAATGAAATTTACAAAAAAGGAAGACAATTCTTCTACTAAATGTTTCTAAAAATAGTGTGGTTTGCAATTGTTTGACAGTAATTGCACATCTGCACTTCTGTAAGTAAGAAATAAGTTCTTATCTGGATATAATTAATGATAAAGTGTGTTATGAGAGTTCTCAGTAAATGCAAAAACCCTTCCTTCTTATACAGGTGTTATGATGTTTGTCAAGAGCGGATTAGGCATCACCAGAAAACAAAATTATTAGTATCATGAAGTAATTCATTATTCATATCTAGTCATTTTAGTAGAAAATTAATAACTGTTTACTAAGAAGTCTCATTATTTGTATTAAGCAAAATGGCTCAAGGCCAATTGAACTCTTTTGTTATAATTCATATATATATATATAGGTAATTGCAC
>KZ812528.1:0-10597 GCA_000696205.2 Oncopeltus fasciatus | reverse complement strand
AATATCTTATAATACTTCGTTAATATAAGACTATTAAAAAAATAATATATATATACTATAATTAGCCAGAGAAATTAGTCAGGGTTTTCGGCCAGGATCAGAAAAATAAAATACTCCAAAATATGACACAGTCATTCTGGACTCTGAGATGTGGCCATTAACCTCCTTAGGAGTTATCTCCAGACATCACTATCGCTCTGATGATGACTTACAAGTTAAGTTAAAAGATTTGCAATAATAAAATAATTATCCAATAATTTTGGAGTATTTTATTTTCTGATCCTGGCCTAATCCCTGACTAATTTCTCAAACAAAATAAAAGGCCAATTAACATCCAATCACATACTATAAGTGTTAAATTTGATTTTCCAACACTGGAGCTCTATTTCAATCTTACGAAAGGAAAATACCGTATTAAAGAATGTAACTCCTTGGGTAGGACATATCTTTTCTCTTTCTTCATTAAATTACGCTAACCGAAGGCGTTACTTCGGTTTGGTTTCCTATCGTGAACCGTTGGCTGGAATCAATCAGGGAGGGGTGCTAAGGGATGGGATATTGTATGTAAAGGATGTTCCTCTTACGGTAATCCTCCATGGTGTAATTTTTACTTTATTAGTCAATGTAGAGGGAGAGAAATCTCTCACATTATACGAAACGGCATTAGGACTCGTAACTTNAGTTTTTTTATATTTAAACTAATATTTAAAAATGATATTTTAAATTATATATCTATAACCTATTACAATATAAAACTCATACTGAGTTTAGTGGGTAAAAAAATTCGCTGCGTTGGAAGTATATTAGGCCTGGATGGGGATGTCCTTTGCCAAAATAAGAAATGCCCAGCAGGCCTTTTCTCCTCTCTGTCCAATCTGGAGGTCGAAGGAATCCCGAAGTTGCACCAAGTTAAGGTTGTGTAGAAAGAATATTATAACTATACATTTGTAAATTACCAAATAGAAAGCAAAGAAGCTACAGATTTTCGTATGCAGATACATGTAGAATGTTCTCGGTGTGTGGGGCTCTGAATATCTTTCAAAATTTCGGAACTATGGATATGAACTGGAACTAAGCCATTAAACGTAGGAAATAGAAACGGCTGGGAAATACACTTTTAGCACAGAAGAGTTCCTAGAAGGATCGCCAAGGACATATACGACCAGAACGGCCTGATGAAACGTAGACACTAGACCCTCAGGAAGTAAGTATGAAGAGCTAGCTGGACGTACTTGGTCAGGAGTCAAGGAGCTTGCAGGAGGCAAAGATGATTGGTAAGAATTTATAAAGGACTATGTCACACCAAAAGGATTCTTATTGAAGTAAGTATTGGCGGCACAAATATTCCTTTGACATTCGTCCTTCACGCACCTATATAATGTCTGATATCGTCCCAAGGAATTTTATTGTTCTTTATTTAAGATTTATCTTGTCTATTTTGGTCAAACATTCCCTTCTTAGTTCATAATGAGTTACTCTCATATCATGCAATATCAATGTTAGACGGAAGAGTCTTTTAGTCACTCTATATTGTCATAAATTTGTATCCGATATGTAGGCATAAAAATACCAGAATTCCTATTATTATATATGTATATATACTGGGCTACTGAATCCGGCAAATATTTCCATTCATCTTTTTAAGATAGCTGATACTGAGATAAAAGTGGGTATCAGTCTAAAAAATCATGGGGTATTAGCAAGTAAAAGTAAAAGACATTGAACGTGAAACAATGATTATGTTTATAATTATTGCCAGCTGTCTAAAGAGAATACATATTAAATATTTTCACGGTTGAGGAAACTGGTCTCCGGACCTTGATTCGAATCACAGTCATTAACTTTCTTTCGTCTTCCACCTATTTTTTCTTATGTTTTTCTTTGGGTCCATTCAAACTGCTCCCGGTGGACAAGTATGTACATATATCAGATTGAAGCCACTCTTGGTAACCCAATCTCCATAATGAAACCATTACCAAACATCAAAGTCGCTAAACTACAAATTTAACTCTCCACAACCAAACTGGAAATGGGGGATTAGATCCCAGAACTTTACACATCCCCTATCTCACCAACCTCACTTTTTTTTTTAAATCTATTTATTTCGCTTTATTATTACTGGTTTTCTTTCTTATTTTTTTTTTTAGCTTTGCCCATGTGTGTGTTTGTGGGCCTTTGTCCGCCTAGATATACACACAAACGCCTTACGAGCTCCACTTTCTTCTGAGTTCCCCCTGCCAGGGAGGAAAAATTTATAATTTATGATAGTGAAATAAGAGTGGCCCGAGGGTAATGGGTCCGGTTTTGATTTATTTCCCGACAGAGGGAGCATTATTAGATGAAGGAACATCAAAGATGGTGGCTTCCCGTGAAAGCCCACCATACACCCCCCCTTATACCCATACAACATATAATTAACGTTCTTCTTCTTCATCTTCTCCCCTAAAGATCCCCCTGGTTAAAATATATATATATTTATTTATAGCTATGTAAAAGCCAAAGGTATTCTTTAAGATGGAGAAGTTTATCGTAGGGCAAAGTAATCTTGGAGGAAAAAAACTAGTAATATAGAATACGAGTATGAAGCTTCCTTCCGGTAAGACGTTATTGGGGTGTATTCATTTATAAATTTACATTTTACCCCAAAGGTCTGAGGGCTAATATAATTAATTATAGGCTAGAAATTTCAAATTAAAAGTTACTTCTAGGAGTCGTTAAAAANTAAAAAAAAAAAAAAAATTTAAAATTTGAAAAGACCTTCTAATATATTTTCTATGCTAAATAGAAAATGTTAAATGATATACCAAGAAAATGAATTTGAATTCAATTCATGAATTTTATCTATTTTTTTTAAGAATTTTTATACACATTATTAATAAAATACTTATGCATAAGAAAATTATAGTTAACAACATATTCCCCTTAACTTTATCGAAAGTTCATTAATGATTAAGAGATAAAATTTAATATAAATTTATGCATGAAATTTAACTTAAACTTATATATGGCCGAAAATAAAACAATTAATCAGCTGTGTAAATTAAGTAGATTTACCATGTTTCATTAAAGAGAGAAATAAATAAGAGTTAATAATAAAATTTAATTTACAAAGGGAGTACAATGAGTATACAAGGAAAGAAACTTAACCTGGCTCTAGACTAGCCGGGAAGGAAGAAATGGGGAAACACTCAGTATTCCTAGTTACATTAGTAAATCTCTTCATTAACAAGCGTTTTTCGTAAAAATTTCATAAAACTTTAAATTTAAATAGTACAATTTAATTCAGTTAGGTTCAATGAGCTTTTGTACTTTCGTAACGTAAGTTATAAATTATTTCTTACTCTTAACGCCCACCTCCTCCCTCACCTGATATCAACCAAAAATTATTTTTTTCGACAATTTGAAAAAAAAAATTAAGTACCCTATTTCACTCATAAATATCTTCTGAAATAATCAGTTTAAAGAAAAAAATTAATTGAACATAAATGCTTAAAAGTTATATTTTACACCGACTAAAGGCGGTAATAAAAATACTATACTATAAATAGTTTAAAAATTTTTTCACAATGCAAACTATAAAGAAAATATTTTTATTTTTAATTTTGGTCTCCCTCTAAGCCCCCTTTTCCATCTAACGATTTCAGTCTTTAACAACTTATCGAAGGATTTGTAAAAATAAGCCAAAATGGAGAATTTGGTTATATTATTTTTAAAATTGCGGACGCTATAGCATGCACAGACAAATTTATATGCATATCATTTTTTTTTTTTTTTTTACTTTTGCTACTTCTAAAATGCAGGTTCAATGAAGATTTGTCGAAGTCACATAATGTTACCAACTGGAATAGCTCAGCTTAATTTCCATTGGAGTACTCATTTGATTTGGCTGAAACCAAATTGTTACATGCAATTTTTAGCAATTTCCCTATTGGAAAATCGAGGTTGTCACGTTGGAGCAATAGTTGTTTTTTTTTCTACATTTCAAAATTTTCAGCCATCTTTCATTGAAGAAGCTAAAAATATTCTTCGTTCTTAAAATTATGCACACACACACACATGTATACATATTTATAGTTTATGCGCTGTAGCGTCCGCAATTTTAAATTAATGAAACGCATTTTTTTCGAAGCCGATTTTTGTGTGTGAGGGGGTGGTGTGTTAAGAAGAGATGGTTGGGAGAGGGTGTTTGGGAAGGGGTGGTAAGTTTTCCCAACAGAGAAAAATGGCTTGGCTCGTCTCCTCATCTGTTCTGAAAAAATTCGTAGTTTCCATGGTCAAGGCTGGTTGATTCCCAGTCAATACCCTGTCACCGCAATGACAACTCTTTTGCAACGTACATCCGTTTCGATGAACTTCACCGGGAGGTAATTTGTAAGATATCGGAATAGATTTACAAAAAAAAAAAAAAAAAAAAAAAAAAAAAAAAAAAAAAAAAAAAAAAAAAAAAAAAAAAAAAAAAAAAAAAAAAAAAAAAAAAAAAAAAAAAAAAAAAANATTTGTGTCATCCATATTTGCTAAACAGTTACTTAGAAATCCTTAACCAAACCAACTATTCTCTATTGAATTCATCAATATTAAGATTTACTTAGCGTATTAATCTTTAAATAGGTAATTTTTTTAAATTTAAAAGTAAAAAGAAAAATAACAAGTAGAAGAAAAGGATTCTTTATATGCACTTCATCTAATTTATGAATGACATGAAAATTTGACACAGTTGGAATTTTTTTACATTATAAATATTAATTTAGTTTTGGTTTATTATCCCACGTAAATTTTAAACAATTAATGAGAGGGAATAGAATAAAAAAATCTATCTGTCCCAGAGAGGACTAGAACTTGGATCTCCTTCTTTTCGGGCCGGTAAAAAAAAAAAAAAATAATAATAATAAAATACAAAAATTACAATTATTTTATCAATAAAGGATACAAATGTATTTTTTAATTGTTGTAGTACCGCAGAGCAGATATTTTATTCGATAACGTTAACAGCATCATAGTTTACTTAGCCTAAGAAATCCTCACATAAGATAGTCCCAGCGAGGCTTACATATGGCGGATCCTCTCTGGAGGTATAACGCGCCAGGGTATATGAAGAGAGAAGCCGGTCTCTGGAAAACCCCTTGGAAATGTGCTGGAGTCTGATAAGACGGCCTCAGATGGGGTCAGCTGGACTACTGGTTCCCTTATCACTTCCATTAACTAGTCTTATCGTCGACCAGTACACCAACCACCTCGCTTGGATCTCCCGCTAAATGAACGCCTCTGATTTACAATTCCCATGAGGGCCATTATAACAGGGGTGATATAAGGGATTACCTCATAGTAAGTAGGTAGCATATTTCACATCACCAACTAACTCCTTATTTCAAAAGTATGTCATTTTAGTCTTTTAATCTAAAAAAAATATTGTGTTCAAAATAAAAATACAAAATCATATCCTTAAAACTGATAAGACCAATCGGCTTAAATTTTGTACCAATGGGTTTTATTAGTTTTATACTAATATTAAGATCAATAATGGTAATAAATTTAGTTCTGTCTAAGTTAACTATGCCTCAAAAATAATTTAATAATTAACAAAAATGATCATTAATTATTTTTCTAAGAAGTTGTTTTCAATATTATATTAAATTCCTCTTCCGTAATCTGGGTTACAACAATGTTATTTTCGGCTAAGACATTTCAAAATTAAGAGCCTTTTAAATTGCACGTCTAGGTTCAATCTAAACTCTCTGTAAATAATAGCGATAAGAAAAAATGTATAAAACAAAATAATTCTAAAATGTAATTTTATAATATTTATATTTCGTAACATTAAAAAAGGAAAGATATTTAGTAATGCAATTTTTAGTTTCGTGATTTTTCTTGCAGACCCCCTAAAGGAAATTATTTTTGACTGAGATCGGATAATGCAAAGGGGGGTTAAAGAAGAGGTCAAAATTTATAATTGTAAAATCTATAAATGAACATATATATATATATATATATATATATATACATACGGAAAATACACTCGCGGCTGCGATGCATATAATAAATAAGAACAGGAGGAAGAAAGAGTGTAGCGAACACACAAAAAGGAAAAAGTACAATGAGTAAAATTCCTCTTTCTCGCCCTTCGTCAGTGAGGAGTGTAGAGAGATCAAGTGAAGGTCTCTTTTCACTCCTCCCTGACAAAGGGCAAGAAGTCTCCCCGAAAATTTTACTCATTATAAACTGTTTTTATTTTTGGCCTTTCACTACTCTCTTCCTCCCAACTGTTCTTATTATATACATATATATTTGCACATACACATTTTACTTATATTTTTATGAACGATTTTTTAAAGTTAGTTGCATTACGGCACCAACGGAAATAGCTCGATCTCCTTAGAGGTAATTCGCTTTTGAATACTCTTAAAAACACGACCAAAACCTCAAAGGATTTGTTTTAGCAAGAGACCAATTTATTTTAGACCGCGTAAAAAGCATTATAGTTTAAACATTTGTAACTGAGTTAACCGAATTTCTCTTTTGTCTAGCTGTGTACTGCAAAGTTAATTAGTAGAATAGAGGAGGGCACCCACTAATTGTTCGTTATGTAATATTTCCCTCGGAACAAGAACCCCTTCTATGTAGGGATTGAATAAGTTGTCCTTAATTAGGGACAAAGGAATGGGGAGTTATGAAGGAGAGTGTGGATTCTGACGTGTAGCAGCTCTCTGAAAGCGCTCCAGGGAACTTGAACAATTCCAGTTTGAGGTTCTCCAGAGAACAATAAATGAATAAGCGGCCCTTGGCCGAGGTCCAGACTCCCTCACAGACTCCGCCCTGTTGCTCGTGTAAGGGTCGACCGTGGATTCGTCTTCCTTATGTCAGGAAGTAGGAATATCCCGCCGGAAATCAACTTTCCACAGTCCTGACATACATCCTGGATAAGTGGGTTATNAGAAGCTCATCCCAATGACACAAAGTTTTTCTACAATTCTACTAAGGATAGAGCACTTGTCACAAATGCACTTAACACTTGTTACTAATCTGTCATAGACTTACCAAATGCCCTTAAAACTTGTTACTAATCTGTCATCGGGTGGAACTGTGTATTTTAAAATGATCATATAGAGTTTTTTTTTTCTTTTTTAAACGCAAAGAAGCTCATCCCAATGACACAAAGTTTTTCTACAATTCTACTAAGGATAGAGCACTTGTCACAAATGCACTTAACACTTGTTACTAATCTGTCATAGACTTACCAAATGCCCTTAAAACTTGTTACTAATCTGTCATCGGGTGGAACTGTGTATTTTAAAATGATCATATAGAGTTTTTTTTTTCTTTTTTAAACGCAAAGAAGCTCATCCCAATGACACAAAGTTTTTCTACAATTCTACTAAGGATAGAGCACTTGTCACAAATGCACTTAACACTTGTTACTAATCTGTCATAGACTTACCAAATGCCCTTAAAACTTGTTACTAATCTGTCATCGGGTGGAACTGTGTATTTTAAAATGATCATATAGAGTTTTTTTTTTCTTTTTTAAACGCAAAGAAGCTCATCCCAATGACACAAAGTTTTTCTACAATTCTACTAAGGATAGAGCACTTGTCACAAATGCACTTAACACTTGTTACTAATCTGTCATAGACTTACCAAATGCCCTTAAAACTTGTTACTAATCTGTCATCGGGTGGAACTGTGTATTTTAAAATGATCATATAGAGTTTTTTTTTTCTTTTTTAAACGCAAAGAAGCTCATCCCAATGACACAAAGTTTTTCTACAATTCTACTAAGGATAGAGCACTTGTCACAAATGCACTTAACACTTGTTACTAATCTGTCATAGACTTACCAAATGCCCTTAAAACTTGTTACTAATCTGTCATCGGGTGGAACTGTGTATTTTAAAATGATCATATAGAGTTTTTTTTTTCTTTTTTAAACGCAAAGAAGCTCATCCCAATGACACAAAGTTTTTCTACAATTCTACTAAGGATAGAGCACTTGTCACAAATGCACTTAACACTTGTTACTAATCTGTCATAGACTTACCAAATGCCCTTAAAACTTGTTACTAATCTGTCATCGGGTGGAACTGTGTATTTTAAAATGATCATATAGAGTTTTTTTTTTCTTTTTTAAACGCAAAGAAGCTCATCCCAATGACACAAAGTTTTTCTACAATTCTACTAAGGATAGAGCACTTGTCACAAATGCACTTAACACTTGTTACTAATCTGTCATAGACTTACCAAATGCCCTTAAAACTTGTTACTAATCTGTCATCGGGTGGAACTGTGTATTTTAAAATGATCATATAGAGTTTTTTTTTTCTTTTTTAAACGCAAAGAAGCTCATCCCAATGACACAAAGTTTTTCTACAATTCTACTAAGGATAGAGCACTTGTCACAAATGCACTTAACACTTGTTACTAATCTGTCATAGACTTACCAAATGCCCTTAAAACTTGTTACTAATCTGTCATCGGGTGGAACTGTGTATTTTAAAATGATCATATAGAGTTTTTTTTTTCTTTTTTAAACGCAAAGAAGCTCATCCCAATGACACAAAGTTTTTCTACAATTCTACTAAGGATAGAGCACTTGTCACAAATGCACTTAACACTTGTTACTAATCTGTCATAGACTTACCAAATGCCCTTAAAACTTGTTACTAATCTGTCATCGGGTGGAACTGTGTATTTTAAAATGATCATATAGAGTTTTTTTTTTCTTTTTTAAACGCAAAGAAGCTCATCCCAATGACACAAAGTTTTTCTACAATTCTACTAAGGATAGAGCACTTGTCACAAATGCACTTAACACTTGTTACTAATCTGTCATAGACTTACCAAATGCCCTTAAAACTTGTTACTAATCTGTCATCGGGTGGAACTGTGTATTTTAAAATGATCATATAGAGTTTTTTTTTTCTTTTTTAAACGCAAAGAAGCTCATCCCAATGACACAAAGTTTTTCTACAATTCTACTAAGGATAGAGCACTTGTCACAAATGCACTTAACACTTGTTACTAATCTGTCATAGACTTACCAAATGCCCTTAAAACTTGTTACTAATCTGTCATCGGGTGGAACTGTGTATTTTAAAATGATCATATAGAGTTTTTTTTTTCTTTTTTAAACGCAAAGAAGCTCATCCCAATGACACAAAGTTTTTCTACAATTCTACTAAGGATAGAGCACTTGTCACAAATGCACTTAACACTTGTTACTAATCTGTCATAGACTTACCAAATGCCCTTAAAACTTGTTACTAATCTGTCATCGGGTGGAACTGTGTATTTTAAAATGATCATATAGAGTTTTTTTTTTCTTTTTTAAACGCAAAGAAGCTCATCCCAATGACACAAAGTTTTTCTACAATTCTACTAAGGATAGAGCACTTGTCACAAATGCACTTAACACTTGTTACTAATCTGTCATAGACTTACCAAATGCCCTTAAAACTTGTTACTAATCTGTCATCGGGTGGAACTGTGTATTTTAAAATGATCATATAGAGTTTTTTTTTTCTTTTTTAAACGCAAAGAAGCTCATCCCAATGACACAAAGTTTTTCTACAATTCTACTAAGGATAGAGCACTTGTCACAAATGCACTTAACACTTGTTACTAATCTGTCATAGACTTACCAAATGCCCTTAAAACTTGTTACTAATCTGTCATCGGGTGGAACTGTGTATTTTAAAATGATCATATAGAGTTTTTTTTTTCTTTTTTAAACGCAAAGAAGCTCATCCCAATGACACAAAGTTTTTCTACAATTCTGCTTAGGATAGAGCACTTGTCACAAATGCACTTAACACTTGTTACTAATCTGTCATAGACTTACTTAAGCTTAAGGAGATCTGAATCAGGCTGTCTCTTCCCTAGTTAAGAGGAAATGTCTTTTTAGATCAAAGATACTGATAAATACTTCTCCCTGAAGACTCTTTCATTCCAAAAGCAGCAACCCCTACTTGCTAATTGTTGTCTGTCTGGGACATTCTTCCTTGCTAAAAGTTTAGTCATTGGCACCTCATTCTCAACTCCATGTCTTAGTAATATAATGTAATATAAATTTAATTGATACTCGTAAAAACGTAACTTTTGTACTTACTGCAGTACTTATTAAGTAAGTACTTAGCAGTACTTACTGCTTTTGGAATGAAAGAGTCTTCAGGGAGAAGTATTTATCAGTATCTCTGATCTAAAAAGACGTCTCCTCCTAACTAGGAAAGAGACAGCCTGACTCAGATCTCCTTAAGCTTAAGTAAGTCTATGACAGATTAGTAACAAGTGTTAAGTGCATTTGTGACAAGTGCTCTATTCTAAGCAGAATTGTAGAAAAACTTTGTGCCATTGGGATGAGCTTCTTTGCGTTTAAAAAAGAAAAAAAAAACTCTATATGATCATTTTAAAATACACAGTTCCACCCGATGACAGATTAGTAAAAAGTTTTAAGGGCATTTGGTAAGCCTTTTGGCAGATTAGTAAGAAGCGTTAAGTGCATTTAGCAATTTTTAGAGCAAGGGAACAGAATAAAAAATCTAACTGTCCCAGCCAGGACTCCTGGCTCCTGAATCTCCTGCTATCCGGGCCGGTGCTTTTACCAGTT
>KZ812525.1:2969-14743 GCA_000696205.2 Oncopeltus fasciatus | reverse complement strand
CCAAGGTTGGTTGAGGAAAGACACCAAGGACGAGGTAAGGATATCCATCCGATCCTGTCAAACTTGTGTTTTATTTATGCTTTCCATATGAAGATTTTTGTCATTGATAATTAACTCTATCTTGGATAAGTTTCCCGTCATAGCTGGCGACCAAACGTTATCACTATCCATCTGCTTATAATAGTAATGAAGGGGCACAGTTTTCACCTTGAAAAACTCCGTAAATTCTTATACAATAGTTTATTTTCTTATAAATCGTGCTGAATGTTTAAATTTAGTCAATTTATTTGTGTTATCTATCATTTTTAAAATTTTGCTTATAACTTTTTTTTAGTTTAGTTGGAGAAACAGGTCTGTCCACAGACATTTATTTAGGTTGAGATATCACTGAAAATGAAAACATCTAAAATGACAACTTTTCCAATAATTCAACAAAGATTTGATTGTGTTAAAGAGCATTTGTTTTTAAATGTATAGGTTATTTGGTCCTGAGGATTTTCTCAGGCTGGAAGAGCCTACAAGGGAACTAACAATTGGCTGAGGAAATTAGTGGTCCTTCTTAACCACAGCGACTCTCATAGAATTAAGTTAGACTTATTTGTAGTTTAATTCATCAGGTACAATTAATCAAAGACTATCTCCGGCCTAAAAATCACTATAAGCATATCAATCTATCAGATTTGGTGTAACTATGAATATGGCTACATATTACTGCTGTTTATCAGATGGTGGGACTGCAGTAATTACTACTTTTAAGTACGAACATAAATTTCCGTAGCCCATCAAATGGTCCAAGTAAATAGACTGTCAGTTCTCCTTTAAAGTGCTGTCAGGTAAACCACGCCTAAGCTACCAGCTTATCTCCTAGGATATATAAATTTATGATCACTCTTAGACATGCTAAATCTCCTAGCAACTGATAGAGTAATATGTAGGTAAAAATTAACCACGAGCTATGTCAGTAATTAATGAAATATACAATTTAGGAGTTCAAACATGGTCAAT
Source organism: Oncopeltus fasciatus (assembly GCA_000696205.2). Taxonomy (NCBI): domain Eukaryota; kingdom Metazoa; phylum Arthropoda; class Insecta; order Hemiptera; family Lygaeidae; genus Oncopeltus; species Oncopeltus fasciatus. Next base: position 13,738 of record KZ812525.1, on the reverse strand, counting down.
CCTCTAGCAACTTGTGTGATTTGTTGTTCATATAGAGAGAATTAATATTTGCAAAAATTTTCAGCCTGCTACAAACTGATAAGCTGTACTAATGAAGTTTTTTTTTTTTTTTTCAAGACCTATCGAACAATAATATATGTATCGAATAAATATACCAAATAATATCTAACAATATACTTAACAATATCCTTTAATACCTGGCAATATAAATTACTACACCGACCAATAATACTTAAACCTATACCTAAAAATTATACATAATATCTAACAATACACCACATACCTAACAATAATACCAGATAATATCTGTAAAACACCTGCAATAAGCCCCAATAACCTAACAATAATATCTATATCTATAGCTAAAAACTATAGCTAATATTATTTAACAAATACCTAAAAATATATCTAACAATACTGAATAATAATATCTATAGCTGACAACTATACCAAATAATAAACCAAACATACTTCAATTATAAAAGCGCTCAAGTTTAAATAAAATACATTTGAGTAAGACAACTTGGGCATTATTTAATTGAGAGGTCACAAACAGCTACAAATAAAAGAATATTCTAAACTGTAGTAATTTGTAGCCGCGATTAACGACAGCCCATATTCAGCCAAATTATATCTTCAGGAGCAGGAATCCCTAACTTTGACAACCTCCTATGTCCTGCGTTATGTAGGTAAAACATAAGTGGGAGAAGAGCATGATCAGGAATGACATTTAAAGATTCGAAACATGTACATTTTGGAGTCACATTTGGGCGAAGTACATCTCAGCTCTGCCCTATTCCACTTGGTCTGACCTCCTCCCTGTTGCAAGACTCCTGAGGTATGTGAAATAGGGGCGGGTTATCCCAGAGGACCTGCCCCAGATACAAGGGGTCGGGATTCCCAGGACCTGTTCTCCGTCCTCCAGCTATCGCAGAAGGATCATTTCCTGTTCCATCGCTCTCGGTCCTCGAACTCTTCGCCCGGGGGGACGGTAGAGCGATAACTCGGGGACTTTTGTACTCCAGGATAAAGATGCATTCTTCCAGGAGGGACAAGGAGAAACCATCTGTAAAACGTTTTCTTTCCGCATTCCTGGTACTCTCGCTTATATCAAGGTCGAATCTACATTCAGAGAATTTTTTATTTTTCCCCGGAATATTAATTAATTTCGGTCTTTCCAAATCATTGAACAGATATCACTGTTCTAGGTAAACCTGAGTCATAAAAATTTAGAAGATTCTCAACTTGGAATCGAACCGATTGTTTCATTGATGACTATCCAGGAATAATCTATACTTAAAAATGTGTTTTGTTTTGGAGAAAGCCCTCTAAAATGCCACGAAGTTTGTCGGGGGAGGGGGGCGGTTGAGATTAAGTTTTATTCATATACATTATTAAATTATAATTTGAAAATGTCCGGAGTCTCTTCGAAGCGACAAAAACTGAAGAGATATTCAAATCTTCTTTGTACAACAATAGCTAAGAATCCTTCAAAGAGGGGTTTTGAAAATGATGTCTTGTATGAACTAAGAACAGAATTAAACTTGAATTGGCTTGCCAGACACACCCAGTTATGAACACCAGCCCTGATGAAGGCTGCATTGCAAGTCGAAACATTAGCATTGAAAAGTAAACCAATCCTCACAAACCTCTCTAAAGACTAAAACCGAAGAAGGATACCGACATCTTGGGTCTTAATGTGTTTATTTCATATTGAAATCAATTACTAAATGTTTTTATTTTAAAAGGAATGAAATAAATAGATTTAAAAAAAAAAAAAAAAACATTTTCAGTTTATAACATAAGACTTTTTTCTTCTTACTCCTCTCTGACCAAACCTCAACTATTGGTCTATTCATACGCAAAATTGTCAATTATCTTTTCCTGTCTTTAAATATTTTGGATTGGTTAAAAATGCACTTAAATATGAGTAATTGACTAATTTCATCCCAGATAAAAGTTTCAGGGCCACCTGGGGTGGGAAGGAATTGGGAGGGGGGATGCACTACTCAATTTTCTTATATATATTTTTAAATACTTCCTTGTAATCTATTTTTCATAAAATTTATGTAGAATATAAAAATTTAGTTTTATAGCTGCTATAATTTTTGGATTAATTAATTTTTTTTTTTTGGGCCAATAATAATAAATAAAATACTTTGCGATTATTCAGTAGGGTCTTACTTTTAAAACTCCTTTTTCCTCGAATAATTTAAAAAAAAAAAAGGATCCGTTTCCCTTTCATCTGATGTTATGTTATCATTTTACAGCAATTAAAATTTAAAATTGTGTTTTCTCAAGTCTGATAAAGTCAATTGGTTTACTCTCTAATCCCCCCCCCCTCATTTCCTCTAGACCGATTCCCCTAGACTCATCCGACACTTTGCGAAAATAAGCTTAATCAGTAATCAAGAACAGGTTGAATAGACAGTGCAGTGCTCACACAAAAAGAAAAAAATCACAAGGAGTAAAATTGACGGGGATCTCTCGCCCTTCGTCGGTGAGGAGTTAAGAGAGACTACTATATATATATATATATATGTGTGTGTTTGTGTTTACACAACGCAAATACATATGTAGTTTTAGTTTTCCGTGAGTATCTTGAGTGGTAAATCCTTGAAGAGTAGTGAGTCCATGAATATCTTATGGTTTCGGAGGGAAGTCATGATTCCCTCTTGGAGGTAGTTAGCCTCAGAGTACAATGCAGGAGTCATGAGGAGGATACAAGACATGGCTATTCTTAGAACGGTGATGACTTACGGCTCGAGGAATTCCGCAAATCCCCATCGGCCAGCTCTGGGAGGTTGAGACAATCTGCACCTGGGTGGGCACTCACTTTGTGGTCAATCTCTAGTGGTCTATGACAAACGTAAATACGCTGATGTCCAGACAGGCTTCTGCCAACTCATCACTAACAGAAGAGTTACACAGGAGCAATGATTCAGGGGCTGATAATGCGATGACCATATCTTCCATAACATTTCTGCTTGGTCAATATTGTTCCGCGGGGAAATCAATCTGTTCACTTTGATAAACTCGATGCGACCTCTGTAGAAGATGTTAACCCATCCAACGTTTGAGAACCTAAAATACGGTCCACTCAAAATCACAGAAACACATTCACATTTGCCTGTGCCGTTCACAATTTATATAAAGGCAAAGTTCAATCATGTTGCTGACAATTGATGTCAAGTCTGAGCAATGAGCTTACAGGAATGTGTGCACATCAATCTCAATCCTACCGCTAATAATGGATATGCAGGACAAAGACAACATTTTCTCAACTTATTGTAATATTTTCAGTAGAATTCAACAGAAAAATTCAGGTAAATATTGCTAGGAGTCAGCCTTTTTAACTTTACTTTCAATACATTAATCCGACCATAGTACCATGTATCGATTAAAGCCCACATCCGACCCCTTTTGACTAGTTGTCTATTCGGCTCATTCTTATCTATAATTTTATAAGTGTAATAGTGTGTATTGTATTTCAGCCCTGATAATGACTTACAAGTTTAGTCGAAACGTCGGCAATAAAAAAAAAAAAAATTACCTAATAATTTCGGAGTATATTATTTTTTTGATCCTGGCATAAACCCTGATTAATTTCTCCAGCATTGTTGAATTCTTTATTGTGATGAGATCTGAGTTCCCGTGTCACTAAACTCAGTTTGCTATATGCTTGGTGGTCGGTTGGGTGACGTGTTCTCTGCCATGTGGTTCTGGCCCGTCTTTTATACAGTATAAGAGTCTGTATATGGATGGGATGAGATTTGTTGTTTAAAGAATTGGGATTTAGAGGTTTTTTGGAGGTAGGTTTGGATGCTATCCAGCACGACTGTTGAATAGCAGAGGTGAAGGATTGTACAGCATCGTCAAGGTCTTGCGGGGATTTTAAGGAAATTATGAGGTCTACAAGCTGTAAATAAATAAATAAATAGTGATATAATGTTTACACTTCCTTCTCTCAATTAACAGAAATAGTCTAATATTTACAATTCCTTCTCTCAATGTTACAAATAATGAACAGAAATACTGTTTTGAATGTTACAAATAATGAACAGAAATACTGTTTCGAACAATGTTACAATGTTACAATGAACAATGTTAGACTTTAAAAGAAATTTTAAAAGAAATTTAACTCTTCAAGCTCTTCAAGGTGGGATTTGAACCTATCCAAATCAACTTGCACATTCACCAATGACGAAGAAAGAAAAAACGTAAATACCAAAATTGCTGTCAAGTTAAAAACTAAGATGTCCTTTCACGCTCAAAAATATTTTTTTTTATAAATATGGATTTTGTAAAAAATAAAAAATGCAATGCGGGAAATGTATATTTCACACCTGTCGCGTTCTAATTTTTTTTTTTAATTAACAATAGCTAAAATTAACGAATCGGTCTCTCTAAATGCCGAGTTTGGTTTTTTTTTATTTTAAAAATACCGTACACAAGAGCGCACTGTAACAAGAAATTAATTTATGAGTAAGCATATTTTAACTTAGTAAGTAGGTCTGTAGAAATCCGTCAGAAGTATTCTCCTGGCTCCAACGTGAATAACTTGATTTCTTTATGGGGAATATGCTAATGAAGAAACCAAAATAAAACAACCGAATGGGGAAGGGGTTTGAAAAAAAAAAAAAAAAAATTTTAAATCGTAGACTCAACGTTAAGATACTATTCTAAAATATTCATTTTCTATAAAATTTGTCGATCAAATACATATAAATTTTAGAAGTTAGATCTCTCCTCTTTTTAAAATGTAAAAACCAAACTTTTTATTTGGGTTCCTTTTTACAAAAAAACTTAACGGACTTGTTTTTAGTTTAAATTAGTAAGAGGAGTAGATTAAAGGAAAAACAAATTGAATAATTGAACTAAATAAATTTGAGGAAGATGGAAAGTCTGCCTCCACTATTTTCCCCCGCTCGCCTAGAGCCAGCCTGAACGGCCTAACTTATATAAGGTATATGAGGATATACCTCATTGAGAGTTTTTGCTTATGAGACCAAATAATATAGGAAGTATTCCATGTGTTTGTTTAACATATTTCTTTTTTCGGAAATATGGTGAAACCGGATTGAAAGTACTGGCAAAATGCCGAAACGGCTGAAAATTATGTAAGAGCAGATGTGTCTGCTACGGGCTTCGAATTATTTTAGATTTTATTAATTATATTCTATAACTCTGATTATCAAATAATAAAACGAATATCTCAAATAAAATTTTCCACACAGTTGAAGAAGATAGGAAGTTATTTCTTGCCTTCATTTTCAGTGAACATTACTCAATTAATGGTAGGGGTGAGAAGTGTGAAAGGATCTCGAGGAGGTTTCGTAATCGGTACTCGCTAACCTCTGTGTGATCTTCGCGTTACGTGGCCCCCAGATCGCTAGACAACTTGCCTCTCCGACTGCTGACTTTCATGGTACTAGCTCAGGGAAATATTCCTCTAAGCCTTGGTGAGCTAGATCTGTGACACGAATTTTGAAAAATGTCTTCTATACTTTATTAAAGGAGTTAGAAACATTATACATTCAAAATTGCATATAAAAACACACATAAACTGAAAATTTCTAGCTGAGTTTGCAATATTGGTTCGGATTGTGCGTGTAAGTACAGAAGGAATAATGTAACATGTTGTGTCAGCGTACACCCGCCAAAATGCAAGGTTAAAACAATTGTGGATACATAATACATTAGTTGCCATGAAGTAAGATCACTATGTACATATATTATTGTAATAAAGGTTATTTGAAATGAGGACCGATTTCAAGGTGTTAAGGAAAATGTGTTTGATAATCAAGCTATATTTAAATGGCTGAGATAAAATCAGGCGTCAATTAGTTGCGGGGAATGGAATTGTATAGCTGTGTGAAGCGTGGTTTAAAAACAAAACAATGCTCTTATTATATGCATTTTTTTTACGCACGAGATAAATCATGACGAGGCGCTATAATATTACTAATAGGTATAACTATAGATTCTACCGTTTTAATGTCTCCATTGAACTAGCGATATCTACTGGAAAGCTGAACTAACTAAGCTCTATTTTCTACATATTGCTGGCGGTAAATCTGGAGTTTCGTGTCCATTTTGTCGAGTGCAGATCTAGATAGCAGAGAAGATATACAGAATGTAGGTGGCAGTGCGATGGATAGGTTTCGTCTTCCTCCTGTAGAGCTGGCTCACGTCCCCAAAGCTCTCCTCCGAACACCTACAAGAAACAGAATCACTTCAACGACAAGTCTAGAGTCAGCCGTGATAGCTCGACCCTAGAGACCAAATCAGTTGTGAATGGTGTAAGTTTGTTCCAACACAGCTGTTTCGGATAGGTTCCAAACCTGTACAATATTCAGAAAAGGCTCTTACAACTTCCCCAGCCTTCCAAGTTTTTATTTTTTTCATTTAGTTAATTTTAATTTTTAAAGAAATAAGTTTTTAAAAAAATGTTGGCAATGTATTCATTGCTGCTAGAGAATGTAATTTACTACGGCGCCTTGTTAATTAAGCGGGCCTTGTTATTTTTAGCTGAATTTGGATAAGTGAGAGTGGTTTTTGAAGGTAGACCAAAATCTAAATCGTAATATATTCGTTGTTGTTTGAGTTACGAAAAAGTTTGTTGAACATAACAGGTACAAAATATAATTTTCTAAAGTTTACATTATACAAATATAACAGTTTTTCTTGTAAAGGAAGAGATAGCGAATGTAATGGTAGCTTTTCCCCTTCTTTTACATTTTTGCAGATAAATTTTGCAAGTTACTCTTCAAATTTGATGAAACATTAAAAATCTGCTTGAATTATGCAATTCCTGCGTGACTGAACATTTTATTATTTTATCAATTTTTTTTTAAATTAAAGTTTTTGCAAGTTAATTACAAATATATATAATAATATATATTGAATTTCCTTGGACCCCCAGTCCTCAACGTTACATATTACCCTTTAGGAAATGCGAACCTAGACTTCAGTATAGTGATCGTCTCATTGAAGAGTTACAAATCCTAAATCCAAAATTTCATAAAAATCTGATGAGTGTTGGATCTTTTTTGCGAAGTTTAGTGTGTGGCATATAGACATGATTTTTTCATTCCGCCTTGGAACGGAAATAATCCAATTTCGAGATTTCAAATTAATCACAAAAGCTAGTTTTAAAAAAAAATCAACTAAGGAAATATGAAGACAAGGACGATTTTGGAGATGTGATTTCCGACATCTTTGAGGTCTCCCCAAGCGAGGCAATTCAAGAGGATTTCCTGCTAGGATTGCCAATTCTCCCACGAAAACTCCCAATGTCCCTGATCCTGCAGACAAAGACAAAATAAAAGCGGAGGCCAGAAGAAATTCCTGCCTGGCGTCTCTTGTATAATCCTGCAGTTCGTATTCCTCGGCGAGTCCTCCTGTGTCCAAGGACGGGAGCCTGTCACCTGTTCAAGGTACGTCTTCCAGAGCTCCTCTACCTTCACAGCTCGATTTGTGTATTCTTTTGTTAACATTCAAAATAAAATGTCTACCGCACTTGAGAATCCTCAATGAAGCTGATGACAAAGACGCTAAGAATACCTCTAGGACAAGTAGTTCAGATATTTTTTATTCGTATTTTGAGGTTATTTTCATGACAAATTTTTTGATAATTTCTCAATGATAAATTATATTATATGACATATTCATATGCTAATTTTTATTTGGATTTCTGGAAATAAATATCCTATTATTTTTATTTTTTCCGAGCCAGTTCACTATATAGCAAAACATTATACACTATATAAGTTACAAAAAATTTTATATACATATATATAAATGGGGGAAGGGGTGAGTCAGTCATTACTTTACAGCAGTGTCTACAGATTTCAGTTTTTCCCTACGAAATTAATCGTATCACTTTAAAATGGAAAACGAAAGGACAAGTTCATTATTGAGGAGGGATAACCAGAAATTACGAAAGAAGAAACTTTATAAAAACTCAAATTTTATATTGAGAAAAAAGAAGAAAAAAAAATTTTGGAGTTACATTGCGACATTTAAAAAAAAAATTAGATAAAAGGCTTTAATTAAAATTAGTTTTCGCCTAGGAAGGGCAAAATTGATTGTTTATTCTAATCGAATTTAGTAGGTTGTTTTAAGGGATGAGAGGTTCTTCGTTATAGAACCAAATCGAACGAAAAAAGGAGAAGGATACATGAAATATCAAAATGAAAAAAAAAAAAAATGAGTGCAATTTTTAGTTTATAGCAATGAAACGCAGCATAGCATTGTTTATAGGCGAAAGAAATATTTAATATCAGTAACTGTTTTCATCACAATCAAATACAAATATATTCATTAACTACGATGGTGGGGAATTAGATTAGTNATATATAATAATATAATCTAAAGTAAAGTAAAGATATAGTAAAAGTAAATGGACTTCAGTTAAAGCGCTAATAATAACTTATTTTGCAACACTGTATCAGATGGAATTTGAGATGGAAAAAGGAAAATAATAATTAAAACTAAGATGAAAACTATACGGAACTTATTATATTGATTTATTCAGCGTCAATAGGAATTTATAACCAAACCCCAACTAAAATCATCTTGGAATTTATAACCATTCAATTTTCCAAAGCAATTGAGAGACATCATAATTAATAATTCAATTTTGATTACTCATTTAAAATTTACTAATGTTTCGTCAGAGCATGGGCTATCCGAGAGTGGAGGGGGAATGGCTGAAAGTGAGAGGTTAGTGGAGACGTGTTGGCACTAAGTGGGACAGGAGGTCGGGTTACGAATGTCCGCTGTTACCAGGAGAGCAGGGCGGGCGTTACCTCACCGTCAGCTGGCATTCCAGGAGAAGGAGAGCTCGCAAGCTTCCAGGGCAGGAGCCAGGAGCTACCGAAGACAGCACATCTGGTCGACAGAAGGACATCTGCTTGGAGGAGGAGCGGGAGATGGCTAGCGCTTATTACCACTCTGGAGCACAGGAAGGATGTAACAGTTGTCTGCAGAGACGAAATACATATCCTGTTACATTTCTGCTATTCCAAGAAAGTATGAGAATGATGGAATTCAGGACAAACCCCAACACTCAGAATGACACTACGATCCTATACACTCCACTATTCCAAGGAAGAGCTCAAAACAATTTTTATTCTATTCCCTTGCATTTATTGTTTAAAAATAATGTGATTAATTGTAATTAATTACCACAACAAGAACAATATTGCAATTGAAAGGAATTGTCTTTGTTAATAGGAAATGTTTTGTGAGGAAGTAGGGGGATATGGAAGGCTTTATCCGCCATTTTATTGCAATGTTTCTTATAATCTCTGTGGAAATTCTTTGTAGTATGAGGTATGACAGTTTCTGAAGATCCTTGGTGGATATCTCTAGGACGAGAGTGGGGGGTTCCCGTCTATCTGATTGACAACAGCTGTCCTCTATAAAAAGCCGGGTGTGGACGCAGGCCCGGGAGGCCGTGCAGGAGTGGGGGAGCGAGGAGGCCTCCCATTGGCCGGACCAGCGAAGGGTGGGGGACCTCCCCGCTCGCCGGAAACTTAGCGTGGGGGTGGGGAGAATACGTTCGCTAGGGGATCTCTCTCGCCTTCAGTAACGCGCCGACCTTCATCGGAGGATCTTCTGTGCCTCTCTTTATAGTTTACACAGATTTTTCTTGTTTTTCTTGTTGTCCCCATTCTCCGACCAGGGCTGCTGGATTAAGTGTCCGCCGAGTGTGGAGTGAAGTGTGTTTCCTCTATCTGTGTGCTGGTTCTGTGAAGTATTACAAGTGCGCCTCTCCACAGAAGTGTGTTGGTGTGAGAGGGACGGGCCGACATTGGGATTCCCTCGGCTTGTAAATGCCATTTCTCTTCCCTACTCTCTACTAAAGGTACGTTTTAGTATTTTTCTCAACTGCTTCTCACAGTTTATTATTACTTCTGTAGTTATTGTAAATAAATTATTTTTTGTGTGAACTTATTTGCATTATTCATGAGAAATGTGTGTTGTGTGTTAGTTGAAATATCCCTGCTAATAATGCAGCTATGTGTGAGGTACACTTTCTCTCTGGAACAGCAGTTACACAGCTTAAAATTTTTATCGTGACACACTTGTAATTTCCCCCTTGCGTGCATCTAGGGGACGCTTCACTTCTCCCAGTGCCTGTTGTATTATTAAGTCACACTTATGCGAACCTACTACTTTTTCTCCCCGAAGGCTATGTTTGTGTGGTGTAATGACAAGTTAGTGTTGGGCCGTTCTTCAAGAACCGTTCACTAATGACATCCGACTCCATTGGCCAGAATCGATATAGCCGAACAGCTGCCGAGAGACCCACGGAGATCCCTCCCACAGCTCGCCTACCCCCACTCTTTTCCTCATCAACACAGATGACTTTCACTTCTGCAGAAAGAGTATTATTATTTTTGCCTCAATATTTCTTTTTTTTGTTTCAATGTGTTTTTTTTTTTAAATATATTTTAAAATATTTGAAGTGATGCTGTGATTATTTATTTTGGTAAATTATGCTGGTGACGGAGAATAAATGTAGTGTATATATATATTCGGGTGTGAATGAATGGGTTTTGTATATAATACATACAGCAGGGTAGCGTGGGGCTCGTTCTCCCAGGAAAAACCCTGTTCAGCCCCTAGCTAGGTGACGGTAGGCAAGGGGAGAAGGGACGCTTGTATCAGGATAGCAGGAGACGCGAGGAGCTTACATTATGTCCCAGCCGGCAATATCTCCGTCAGCTGGCCTCTTCGCCCAGGGGGGGGGGGGGGGG
>KZ812509.1:3204-13279 GCA_000696205.2 Oncopeltus fasciatus | reverse complement strand
AATTTGTAGAAGAGACATTTCTCGTAATTGTTAAAGCGTTATAACCTAGATGTTTATCACCTAATCCAATGCATATCTAAAGGGTTATTATGACTACCATTGAATATAGAACTATCATACCTTCTATTATCCGTCTTCATTGGTGTCTGCAAACCTTCTTCTGTTGGCGAGCGCTTTCGGACATTATCCATCCTCGTTTTTGTCAACTGCGCAGTTTACAGTGACAGTGAACACATGTATTCGGCCACGAGGATGGATAATGTCCGAAAGCGCTCGCCAACAGAAGATGGTTTGAAGAAACCAATAAAGACGGATTACAGAAGGTATGCTAGTTCTATATTCATTGGTAGTTATAATAACCCTTTAGATTATATATATATATAAGAGACCATATTATTAGATTTTTTTTGGTAGGACTGTTGGAGGTCGTGAATAACTTGATTTCCTTACTGCAAATCTGATGAAGGTCGTATAGGCCTCGATGGTAAAGGAATATGTTTATTCTCGATGGCGTTGTGCAAGGGAAAAGTTGGGTCAGCGTTTTGCCGGTGTGTCTGATTTCATTCTCCGTTTCAGCGATGCCCGAGTATGATTCGTGCAATCTCTATCTGAATATACTGCTTCCTTTCAGAAGTTTTAAATACAAAATTCTCAGACATAACTGATTTTATTTTTTATTTAAAAAAAATATCCTATGGAAAAATCAAGACTTTCACGTTGGTACCATGGTGCTCTTCCAGAAAGAAATTCTAGAGTTCTTCATAAATTTTAATATATTTTGGTTATTTTTATGTGTTGCATTATATTCTTGTTCATAAGTCGGGCAAGTCTTGTTCTCGGCTTTAGTAAATTGTAGAATTAATAAGTAAGTCTTGCTCTAATAAAAATGATTTTGTGAAAAAACTAACCAAATCAGCTTTGTTTACATTGGATTAATACTTTTTGCAGATTTCCCAAGAAATCAAGCTATTTATTTACGTTGGGAGCATGATACGTCTTTTGTAAAGTTATATAGAATCTTCTTCGATCTTACATTAGAGAAGCTATAAATATGGTATGTTAAAAATTTAATGCATAAATATATGTCTCTACGCGCTCTAGCGTCCCCAATTTTTCAAATGATGAAACCAAAAATGTAAGCTTCTTTGGAAAACGTTGGATAAGTTCGTTATTGCCTGAAGGGGGAGGGGGAGGGGAGTTAGAAGGGAACTAAAATTTAAAACCGTCATATTTTCATTATTATTTGCTTAACGAAGAAATATTTAAAACAAATTTGGGTTTTAATGTAATTTTGAAACATTAATATGTATATATATATATTTTTTAAATACATCTTTATTTATTACATTTTTGCAAGTTTGACAAGTTTGCTAGTTATTCCTTTTGTCCTTTGGCTATCCACAAAGTAGTTTGCAATATTTTCAAAGTTCTTTGTGATATTTTCAAGCTATTCTCAATCATAACATTCTGTTATCCAAAGCAAAACCTTTTTCTTGTATCATCAAATTCAAATTTTCCTTGAAATAAAATTTGACCTTACATTTCAGGTTATTTCTCGTATTAACTCTTTTATAAATTAGGTGCCTAGTGTCTAGTAACTTTCATTCCTGTTCATTCTTTACCAGAGGTGGTGTAATCACGACACATACCTTATGGTAGATGTACAAATATTTATCATATTTTTTTAATACACATATTATACAAAATTTTGTTTTCATTGAATTAATCTTTGAATGCTGTATATTTCAGTAATTGAATGTAATTTAGCAGTCCCACAATATTTACGTATATTTATGCAATAAAAAATTCTCTAATGGTCACTAGCCAGACATGCTGACCTCTGCGCTACATGGGCCCTAATCCGGCCTTGTTAGAAATTCCTCTATAGATGTATCCTAGCTTAGGCATGCAAATTAATTCACCACAACCCTCAGAACTAGGATTGAAAGCAGTCACTTTTATAGAGACCCATATTGGTGGTGCCACACCAGGGAACTTTAATAATAATTGTTATCCCTGTAATATAATTTATAATTAATATTTTAAAGAAAAAACACTTTTTTTTCGTTGACCATGTTTTCACTTTTTAGATAAAAAATATGCTTTTAAATGTACCCATTTATATGATAAATAGCTCAAATATATGAGAGAACAGAAAACTGCTTACTGGAACATCCTTTGTTGTCAGCAAGAACATGGTTTGGGAACAAGCACTGTGAGCAATCACGACCAGCTATGTTTTCTTTGCAGTTACATATGCCTGTTTCTTCATCACAACTCTCACTGACACTACCCAAAAGATTGCAGTAACATGGCTTACATCTGCCACCATTAGCTTCAGGCTGACCATACCAACCAGGTGAGCACCTAAAATTAATGAAAATTGTTTTGTTTATTTATTTTTTCAAATAAGTGAGTAAAATAGCACACANTTTTATATAATAATTTTAAATAAATATGAATAGACTGCATATTAAGGAAGAAATTCGTTAACGTAAATACGATGGGTGAGCAATTCTCCCACCCTGGCTACTCTACAAGAAACGTAAGTAAATATTCGCTTTACACTCATTGATCTCTAAGGCTTTTAAATTAAATGTCGTCATTTGCTCTTATATACCCCCTTTTTTAATGAAATATGGGGAACCTGTTTAGTATACGAAGTTCCTTTCATTTTCTTTCTAAGGCTTATTGATAAGTTTTCTCATATATGATTGTATTTATACATTGTATATTCTACATTTATTTGTTTTATGAAATAACTTATGAAAAAGTTAAGTAACGAACACTCCTGATTCAGAATCAGAAGGCTTTCTTTATGCTTAATCGCTGGATATTTTTTGCTGTTGAGAAAACGGAGAAAGAATTTGAGGCAAGTAGGGAATAACTTTAATTGCGTACAAATGAAATATCTTGGTACAAATAAGCAGGAAGCAATGAGAGTACCTCTTATATAGGACTTAGAACTTATCCAATTAGGGGCGGAATACTATTTATAAGGGATGCCAAGTCTCCTGCCACGTCCAATCAGTAAATTCTTCAACTCTCCTTCTAAGTCATTGATCAGTTACTGATCCTCATAATCCAAACATGATATGATCTTAGCGAATTTACAATAAATACACCAGAAATTATAATTTAAGTAGGAATTCCTGTCAGTTAACAATACATTTATTAAAAAAAAAAAAAAAATCAAAATTGACCATTAAACTTTATGAACTACTTATCATTATTATTATTATTAAACTTTTATTTATTTATTTATTACATTCTGTTAAATAAAAACATTTTGTAATTTGAACACAATGAAGTAAAAATGACATCAATGTCAATCACATGAGAAGGGAAGGTGACTAATGACACCACTCTAAAATTATTTTAAGAAAATGTCCCCGGGAGGTCAAGGGGCCATCTTCGTTTGATTCGATGGGGAGGGTTGTAGGGGTTGGAGTTGGAAGACATGGTCTGTGCTAGTGGATTAGGATGGAATGGTAGTTTACTGTGGAAAAGGCTGAAGCGTGAAGAAATTAGATCCTGAGCAAAAGAGATATATTAAAATCGAATCGAAGAGAGGAATTGGATACGTAATAGGGAGCATTTGCGATTATTCGGAGGGTTTTGGATTGAAGGGACTGGATTCGTTGGATGTTGGAAGGCTTGGCGGCACCCCAGATTTCTACTCCGTAAGTCTAGATTAGTCGTAATAGGGTTTTGTAGAGCGTCAGTTTGTTTACAGTCGTACGATTGGATTTCTTATTCATGAGTTTGTATAAAAGTCCATATCGCCGTTTGAGTTCTTGTATTTTCATTTTAGTATGTTCTCCCCATGTAAGTCGTGAGTCAAGATGGAACCCAAGGTAACGATATGAACTTCGAATAGTTACAAAAGATATGCCCACCATTTAATTAAAAGTTTAATATTACCATTTTTATTAATATTAACAATACCATATTACAAGTAGAATTTTTTTAATGGACAAGGTAGATCCAAACAATACAAATTAAAAAATGTGTAATTTTTAATTATCTCTTAACGTTTCCAATTACATTTTAAGACATCTTCAGGGTGGGTTTTAGTGACCAATGGCTGTTGTAATAAAAAAAATATCCATAAAGCTGTTTAAAATAATAAACGAAATATTTATCTTATATGGTAAACAATTATAAATGAATTATATTGAATTTTTGGTCTGATATTAATTTAACATTTATATAATTGGCGTTAAAGTTTAGAATGACCCAAAAAATCTTCATGTTTATTTTATTTAAAATACATATATATTTTGGTAATTTTTTTTGTTTCCTTTCTATTTACTCATGAGCAAATAGTCTCAAGACTGTAAAGTATAATTCTCCTCTTAATATTTTGAATAACATATATAAACTGTTAAGAATGATATATTCTCTTATATCTACTCATAGAAAAAATTATATATTTATACACACACACACACATCTATAAAGCCACTGCTTCTCCAGTAAATATTATAATACTATTAAGTCGGATAAGATCGAACACGTGATTTATGTTTCCGGCTGAACGCACTAAAAGAAATTATATCTTCGATAATAATGCAATTAGAGAGTTAGAAGCTATAGAACGCTGATGATTTTTTTTTTGGAACAGAAGGCTATCCGTACCGGACGCACCGCAAAGAATAGGAATGCCACGGTCCGCCATCAACGCCCAACGGATTTGTATGCGTGGTCAAATCTTAGGAACGATTAGTGGTTTACGTGATCAGCTGACTCTTCGTCATCAGCATAGGAAGTCGAAAGCCTACTCTGAGGGGAAGAGGATGAAGCACTTTGCGACACATATCATCAATGTCCCCCATACATCTGTCTAGAATAATAAACTCTAAAAAGAACGAAAAATTTCCTTATAAAATCAACTCTAACAGACTCTTTGGGATCAGAGGTAAAGTAGCCAGTGATAAGGTTGTACTCATGNGAAATTTTTCCCGGGAAAACGGATTCCAACTCAAATGGTATATCTAGGAATTCACTTCGTATCAAAGATATCTTGCTGTGCCATTGTGATTGGGGTCAGAATCCAGGCCAGTTTGTTAGGAGGAAGTTATTTTTTCTTTTAGGCAAGATGTAACTTATCCAAGGATTCAATCGGGGAAATCTTATATGAAGGCCATGGAAAATTTTACTGGATTTAGGGGAAAAGGATAATATTGGAGAATTTGCAAAGGGTGGAATTTGGGTGGTAAGAAGTATACGATTATTGAAGACATTTTCTCAGAAATTGAATGATTCCTAGGAATGATGCCAAAGAAAGAGAGGAAAAAGGATTATTCTTACGGTTTAGATTAGTGGAAGTTGAGACATTTAATTTGTATATTCTTTTAATTGTGATGTCAAAGAGAGTTAATAATATTGTTACGGAAAATTTAAGTTAATCATAAATTTTAAATTTTTGTTTTTTCATTAAAGTATGAGGAAAATATCTTCTTTTATAAATAAAATCCTCAAATATGAATGTATATTTCACATAACTCAATAAAATCTCTGCTGTTATTCAAATGTGTTTTCATTCATTTTATAATATTTTTATTAATTTTAATTTTACAATTAGTTTAGGAAATATTTTCCTCCCCTGTAACATGAAATTGATTCTAATTATATTTGGTGTTACATCAGATAGGTCTTGAATGTAGTTATAATAACCATTCTAATGTTCCTAATGGTACGTTAAAAACAGTATCTTATGGAACAGGTAATGTTATGAAAAAAAAGAGGCGATTTTGCTAATTAAGGGTAAATAATTTTTTTTTTTAGGCGTTTGCCTCACTTTCTTACCTCTTATGGTCATGGAGGGCTATTTAAATATTAACATCCCATTATAAACATCCATGGCTCAGGACAAACTTTTATTTATCGGGCGAGATTCGAACCCGGAGCGCCATGATTGTGAGACCCGAACGTATCCCCTGAACTACCCTGGCCTCTTAAGCGGGAACTATTTATAAGTTATCATTTTCATTCTGTTTAAAATTGAAAGTACGTGAAATGTATGGTAAATATTTTCCTAATGAATTTGGGGTGTCATATAAATCCCTACTTTTAAACAATAAACTTTTAAGAAAATTTTTAAATTTAAATTTTAAATCATTATTTAAATGGTACGTATATAGTTGCTATTCTTATGTATATTTTTATTGGATTTTTAAAAATTTAAATACTTCATGCCTGTCAATCCCCCTTCTTTGTTCATTAGGTCTCACTTTTTTTTATATTATTTTCTTTGGGTAATGATAAATAAATTATTACACACTTAACATGTATACCCTTAGGCATATCCGACCGGGATTTTTTTTTTTTTTTTTTTTTTTTTTGTGGGAGGGGGACAATGATGACTGATGCTGTTTTTTGCTCTTAAAATTAGTTGGAACAAAAACAATAGTTGTTTTGATTGTAATTATGAAGTTTCATATAAGTATTTATTTCGAATTATGCTAAATTATTTTACTGATCCACAGAAAGTTTAATGTTATTCGAATTATTTAAATTTAATATAGAAATATTGCATTACTTATAAATTCAAAGTTTCTGGACAACCTTTACATCTAGTTGATTGATTTAATAACGTAACTGATAAAAACAAATATGTATCACTTAAACAAGTGAGTAGAGTTTCTTTTTTTATGATTTAAATAATTTAGCAGTGAGATTGAAAAATTCGCCCTAATGCAATGATATTGTAAACCTCAAAATATTATGATAAAAGTAGGGGTAAGAAATGCGCCACCTGATTAATTTTATCTTAAAAGATAAACATGGCAATGGCGTTAAAATTTAAGATCTCTAATAAGATACCTATAAACAGAACAAATTAGTCACTGTTGTGAAAAATGTATTTTCTTCAAAGTTGGACTAAAGAATCGCATGAATAATATTTCTTTTTCACAAATTCGAAAACTATTAAATATATTATAAACTAGACATTTAAGTCTTGTGTATTTTTATTTTACTTCGAGTGTAATTTGAAAGGTGATTTATTTTAAATATTTTTTATATCTATTTTAATATAAATTATTCGTTTNGCTTTGTCTTTGAGACTGCCTTTTGAGGCATTGAGAATGCCATTCGTGATGACAGGGAAACCGCCATCCACCCTTGTGACTTTATTGTTTCACCCCCGCAAATTTATTTAAGATGAAAACACACTATTAATTTGATACAAAACCGCATCAAAGCATTGTCTATGAAGACCCTTATATTTTAGAATTTTAATACGAATTAAAGGGGAGGGAGAGCCTCTAACCCTTTTCTGAGAATCATATAATAATGTGTTTTCATCTGAAATTAATTTGCTGGGGGGTGAAGTAACAAATATGCTCGTCCTGTATTTAAAAGCATGTTATCCTTCATTAGAAAGACGTTAAGCACCAAATACGCGGACAAAGGATTTCTTGTGTAATTACACAGCAGGTCTCTCATGATGAATTTCTTTTTGATAATTGCATTACAGCATCTGCGTCAATTTTAAAGGTTATGTGAACGAAACATGCCGATTATGATACATGATTGGTCAGGGTCTAAACAGATACTGAAGCTTATCAAACACTCTATCCTGAGATATCAACCGTTCTGAATGAACGTCCTATTGAGTCGAATCCTTTCGATGAGCTCTTTTCGGTAACTCTTGACAACATATCAGGTTGAGACTCAATTGATTAATCATATCATGAAATATATGTTAATTCCATACCTTTTTATCATTGAATTATTACAACCGTTCTCAATGAACGTCCTATTGGGATCAAATCCGTGTTCCTTTGTCAGTAACTTTTTCCCTGAGATATTTATAATTACTAGATCATGTAATGACATTAATATGGTAATTTATAATTAGCACTAGCAATTTTTACAAGCAACTTCAAATGGAGAGTTTTCGACCGTTAAGATTATTGATAGATATTTTTTTTGGGAGGGGGGGGTCCGTCAAGCCAGATCCAAAAAATACTATTTGAAAAAATAAAACTAAAAATAAAATGCCAATATTTCGGCTTGATTGCTTTCTTGCTTGTTCATGACTGGATTGACATTGAGTCATAAACATGTGATCCAGATGACACAACGTCCCCTCTCGTCTTCATGATTGTCCTAAAGATGGCTAACAATGTATGCCTAAAAGGTATTTTTTGGATCTACCTTGACCGAACCACAGCAAAAAAAATCTATAAGCAACTATAAAATGTTCATTTTTAAAATTTGGTATTAGTCACCATGAAATCCTTAAAATTTGAATTAATCTCATTTGTTTATTAATATCCATAGTTTAACAGGTGACATATTAATTATATCTATTTATGATGTGCAAAATAAAATAATAAATAAGTCGCATCCCATAAGAGATATCAAAAATATAATTACAACAATAATAATATGAATAAAAAGTATTAAAACTTTAAAGAAATTTAATTAAAAATTTTTTTTAATGAAATGAATAGTACGTATATATAACTTGCAATATTCCTTTAAACAACCCTTCTTTATGATTATATGTGAAGATTTCATATATTTTGATAAGAAAAATATAAATAGTTAATAATTTTAAAAGAAATAGTGAATCCTTCTAAGCCCAATATCTACATATTTTTTTTTATTAAAGGAAATTATCTAAAGTTAACAATTTATCAACACCCGAAATGAGCTTTTTCTTTTAAGGAGGCCTTTTCTCTCCATATTAACAAAAGAAAGTACACATTTTAGCTTATTTTTATGTTTCAAAAATGCAACTAAACCGAACAGTCAGTTTTAAGATCACTCAGTGAAATCTTATAATTATTTTTTACACCTATCTTTTACGTGAATCCCCCCCCTTTTTTTTAATGAGAAATTTGAATCGCGCGAATCGTTACATTCGCAGCTGCCTAGAAATCTACATAAGGTTAAATATTAGCACCTTAATGACCCTAGGAATTCACTAATTTATAAGTAATTTTGTAAGATGGTAAGATTGAATTGAGCTCTTCGAATTAAAATAGCCAGTGACGCATGAGCTGCGTAATGTAAGCAGATTTCCCTTGTATGATTATAGATAGATATAAACAGGAGAAAATGAGGAAATGTAGTTTAAAATGTATTTCCACTAAAGTTTGCACTGGACTCACCGGGTAGGTAGAGTAGGGGAACTGCTCACCTATCCTAGTTACATTCGTAAATATTTTCTTTAACAAAACGTTTTTCCTTTGAAATTTTGTTGAGCATAAACGTAAGGAAATAAAATTTAAACCTATTATATTCTATAAAATTTTTCGTAAATCAAATAACAACTATTAATAATTATTTGTTCTCTCCCTTTGAACACCTCCCATTTCATCAACGAAAATTAAATTCCCTGAAGAGTGTTTAATGAAAAGCAAAAATATCAAATTTGATTTCTGTACTTCAAAAATAAGAGGGCCCGCCCACCAGTCGGAATCACATTCTTAAATATCTTTCTTAATGTGGGTTTTTCAAATATAAATTATATAGAATTAAAATGTAATAAATGTCTATTAGAATCGGTGAAGATCTGTTGATTTAAAAAAATATTGCATCATGGTATCAATGTTAATAGCATAATTACCCTTTAGAAATCTGCTAAAATCTAGTATTACACGTTACATTAGAATTAGTTCAAATTGTCAAAAAAATTGCTTAAAATACATAAGCTGGAATTTATTAATGATACTCCGAAATTATTTTATTAAATGATATTTTATTATTTTACACAAAAGTGTATATTTCTTTCCTGTTTGCCTTTTGAACATTACATTTTAATATATATATAAAATACTTCATGCCTGTCAATCCCCCTTCTTTGTTCATTAGGTCTCACTTTTTTTTATATTATTTTCTTTGGGTAATGATAAATAAATTATTACACACTTAACATGTATACCCTTAGGCATATCCGACCGGGATTTTTTTTTTTTTTTTTTTTTTTTCAAATTTTAGAAGGATCTGGAACACCTCAAAGAAGCCAAGAAGAACGAGTATATATTTTTTGCTGGTCATAGATTCAATAGAGGTGTTGCAGTCTATAGGAATCTCGCATTTTACTCTAATCTATAAG
>KZ812503.1:2838-13102 GCA_000696205.2 Oncopeltus fasciatus | reverse complement strand
CTACCATTTAAAATAAATTATTTTTCATTAAATTAAATAAATTTTTCATCAAAATATTTTAATACTTTTATAATTACATATTTTTATCACTAGAATAATATAAATGAATTCCTAAAACAAATTAATAAACAAAATATTTTTTCTTTACTTGTGATTGATAACAATTATACTTCCAAGAAAAAATATAATTACCAATGCTACATACAAAGCTGATTTGATTATGTTTTATATAAAATATTTGAATATTTGACAAAATTACGAAAGAAATGTGAGACTGTGAATGAATTTTTTTTATTTATTTTTCGCTGTTAGTAATTTATCTTGTGAAAACCACAATAATGGGCCTTTATAAATCAAAACAAATATATATTATTTAAGTTATATATTGTATTTGTTACTGTTTCTATCTGGAGGAAGCTTTAGAAAAATCGCCTTTATTCCCTAAATGAAGAATAACCCAATGTCTTCCCTTACCCGACTCCAGACTTCTATATTTCTCCCTTCTTTCTCGAGTCATTTCTTTATAACCATCGGCACAACTGAAGCTACTGCTGATTCAGTATTATATGATCCCTACTGTAATAATTTCCATGCATGAACTTAGAAAAACGTATTTAAAATGCGTTTTGATTATAATGTATCCGCTAGACTGTACCATTTAGTTCAAGAGGCATCAGATTCACTAGACAGAAGTACATGAAATTTATTCAAGTTGATAGTGACTACAAAGCGCTTGGTTTTTAGTATTGGAGAGCCCGTCAAGCAAAAACTGCGTTAAATAAGCGAATTTCCCAGCACCCGTAGTATAACCGTAATAAAAATAAGCATATATTTTTGCATTTGTTTGAATGTAGCTTCATAATTCATAAAAAGGCATTTATACACAGGCAAGAATTATGCGCACTGAGNATTGAAAAAATAAACATAAATTATAGCATTTGGTTGAATGTAGCTTCATATAATTGATAAAAAGACATTTATACACAGGCAAGAATTATGCGCACTGAGGCTTTTTAGTGCATAGACAACCATAAAAGCGTTCATGTAGTACTCTGTTGCTTTCAGGATTAGCCAAAGTGTCCAAATGTATGAGTTTCAATTTATGAACTGCATGAAATGTAGAATAAATTTACGAAGCTCAAAATATTTAGGATTCATTTTCGAATTATTTTTGCGAAAAATAACAACTTGTCGCATGGTGTGAGGCGTAATTTTTATACTAAAATAAAATGGAATGTAATTACTTTTTTAGTTGATAATTAGCTTTTTTTTTTTTTTTTTTTTTTTTTTTTTTTTTTTTTTTTTTTTNAATTGATAGCCTCGCATTCACACTTAGGGTCATGGAGGGAGGGGCTATCTACAGGTTGCCCTTTCTAAACGACCATGTCTCAGGACAAGCTTCTAATTATAAATAAAAGATTGCCCTGGGTGGGATTCGAACCCGCAGTGTCAGGGATTGCGAGACCCAAACGGGGACCCCGGCGCCCCAATAATTTGCTTTGAAGGTTGCTATTTAATTGTAAGTATGACCATATTGCAGACGGAGCCGCTGTTTTCTGAGAAGAAAGAGAGTAAGGTTATTTTTCATAATAATACAAAAAACTAAGGATGACAATTATTACAAGTAAAGCGCTAATGACCATCAGCAGTCGAAGCGCACAATGAAAAAAATAAATAAATAAAAACTAACAATAAAAGTCAGAAGGAGAGGTTTTTTTTTTTTTTNGGCCAAGATAATTTTTCATGTTTTCCATACAGTTTTATAACAATACATTTTTATATTCTTGTATAATAATCAAAATAATAATATCATTGTTATAGTCTTATATAATTTATAAGCTGAGCAATTTTGTTACAGTAACTGCTACGGTCTATGCCATTTTAATTTTAGCTCCCTTATAAGAGTTTACATTTATTACATTCAAGTTTAAAAATTAAATTTTTTTTTTAAATTACATACTTTATCACAAGAATTACAATGAAGCCTTCAATAAGTAATTAATGTCATTTTTATGTTTGAAATACAAGATTTTGATGATTTTGTCGTATCCAGCCTAAATAAAAATGTAGCCCACATCATGTGTTTGGTTTACATCTGTAATACTATTAAATAAGATACTTCTTCCTAAATGTGTGAACTGTTTTCAATCTCGACCAAAACATTGCGAAGTTGAAATGTCACTACTACCAGCTCCTCATGCCACATAAGTAAGATTATTTATTAAGGGGAAAAAATGCCAGCCCAATCACCATACTTAATGCCTATGGCCGTAAATCAGTTTTTTTTAAACGTAAAAATTTGCTTATTTTTTGTATGGTGAACAAGGCTTATTATTTTAATTTTGGAACCAACCATAACAACTCCTAGAAATATGTGACTGGTTCTTGGCATTGAGTGAAAACCCCTGAATCACATCAATGTATGAAATGATCTTGCTAGTTCTAGACTTTTCAGTATTATTCTGTGAACCTTGAGTGATTTTTCAAATAATATTTGCTGTGGTTTCAATTGAAATATCACTCGGTTGTTATACTCAGACCCATTTAGTCTCAGACGCTCAAATTGCCTGTAAATTCTTAATCTTCCCTTTCAGTATCCTATTTCTCTACTCCGGATTTCTTCTATTATCCAGTAACCACTAAATTATTTTTCTACGCATAAATACATTAAAAATAATTCAATCTATTTATTTTGTTTTTCTCACAAATCACAGTTTAAGTTTTTCTCATAATTCCCTTAGTTGCTTATTGTACCTATCTGTCATCAAATTATAAGATGTTAAGTAACAGAATGTAATAAATAATAATTTTTTTTTTAAATTCCCCTAGAGGATTTCGAGATGTTGCATCTGGCGTGAAGCTACTATTTAGTAAAGTGCGTATTATCTTAAATTAAAAAATATTAATCGCATTTTAAATCATTTTAGGAGAATACTCAAATCATAAAAATACTTTTTCCCGTATGTTGTATGATGAGGACGGAAAAAGTGGTTCTAATTAATAAATTCTGAAACATTTTTGAATTCCGTAAGATTCTTAGTGCTTCATTTACTATATTGTAGTCTCTGATTACGTTTCTGATAGCGAACATAACCAGCTCCCAGTCAGGTGACGAAGTTATGAGTTATTCTCCCCAGTCATACAATACAAAACACTAAGGATGACAATTATTACAAATTAATGACCATCAGCAGTCAATGCGCATTATGAAAAAAAATAAATAAATAAAAAACTAACAATACAAGTCAGAGTTTTCTCGATCTTAGTCTCGGTATCGACCAGAGATCACAGAGTGCAGGGAATTGTGCGCATTCCCGTATTGCGCTTGTCTCCCCGAACGTGACCAGATACATTGTGAAAGTCTGTATAGTCGGTGCAAAACCAATGTGCAAGCAATATGTACTTAATTTGTACACATATTCTAATTTATCAGTGTTTTATTTTTTACCCCATGCCAAAATAAGTGACCACTAGCTAATAGGTGACGGTAGTGGTCTTGGCAGAAAAAGTGTCTAACTCACTGATTACTATATACCTGTAAATGATAAAAGTGTTTTTCAACAATAAAAAACACCCTTATTTCCAGGCATTCTAGGTGCTACCTACCTAGTTTTTTTGGCATCGGCGATTCGAAAATCCGGAAACTGTTTAAATCCATTTTAAGAGCCGATTTAAGGTTATCAGATGTACAAAAACGGAAAGCGCCATAAATAATTGACACTTGCAGGCAGGATTTTCTTATATTATAGGATACTTTTTTATTTGTTTTACTATACATATAATTATAAAAAAATCATTTTTTTGAATAATGAGGAAATCGCTTTTTTTAAGTATTTATTTTTCTTCCTTATGTCCTGATGTCCTGGCATATTAGTGGGGATTATTACATCGATGCATTTATACTTCAATCTAGAATATGGTTGATATTGGAATGCTTTTTAAAAATAAATATTAGTGAAAATTAGTACAAGAAATATTTGTAAAATAATAATAGAACGAGAAACATTAATATANATTGAATTCCTGAAACTTAGCGTAAATAGCTGTTTAAAAATGTAGGTCTATTTTTAACAAGAATCAAACTACTCCCATAAGCGTGTACTACTTCCATGTACGTATTACAGAAGTACAGAAACATTTATCTAAGTCTACTGGTTCACACTTAATTTACAAGATTTAGATAAATATGCTTATTAGAGTAATTTAAAATGTTCATAAGGCACAGAATACTTGTACATTTATCAGTCATGCCTCACAGACTGACAGTAAGTAAGTGGTCATCAAGAAACTTACCACACCGGTGTTCTAGTTTGAATGAGAAGACACGAAATATGTATTCACCGTCTTTGTTCTCTACAAAGACGGTGAATACATATTCATGTTAATATCAATTTTCATGCTCTTAAGCATTTTTTGAAAACGTACTAAATGAGGTTATTCTATTTTATAGATATATATTACCAAATATCAAATTTGATACGAAAAATATGTTGAAGAACGGTGGCTTTCGGTAGTTTCCCTCTTTATTAGATATATTTTAAATTATTTATATACCAAACACGACTGACTCCACTCGAATCTCTTCGGAAACCAAAGAAACGAAGTATGAGTCACAATTTACAATTAATGGTATTTTTGCTTGCTGATATTTTTTATTTTACTATACAAATAATTTTATCCCAATATTTGAATAAATATGTTCCTTATTTCATCAAGTATTCTTTATTCTGTGACTCCATGCTGTTGAATACAACAGAGTAATAACTCTACTTTTATATGAAAAGGCAAAAGGATGATCTGACGTATGGGAAGTTTTCTAAATTATTAGAGAATACGGAAATTGGACGGAAATGGAATCCAATGATCGTCACGACTGCCCAGTTATCCTTCACTGTTCTCTGATTTCAGGACTCACCTCTACATCACTTTCCTAAAACTTTGAAATTCAAGAATAACTATAAATGAACGTATTATTATTAAATACTCCAGTACTCGATTTTTATCCTGAGTTTAATATTTTTAGTTAAAGAAAGGAAATTAAAAACAATCAAATTATTTTAATTTATAATAAAAGGAATATCTTTTTTAGGTTATCATGCCTTTAAGACAGAAAATATGATTTTAAAATATACAGATGTATTATAGGATTTACCTCAATTCTTAATCACATACTTTGTCCGGTAAATAATCTAAAAGGTTAGTCCATTAGTGCGACCTGCTACTGTGAAATTTGAAACCTTCAACTGAAAGTGTTCACCATAATCACTTTACTTTTGCCTCTCTTAGATATTCTGTAGGATTACAAGAAGGATTTTGCTAAACAAACTGGCCAGATAATATCTCATTCATTTGAAATATTAAGATTAGGTATCTTCCTTGGATGATGCGTAAATTAATTGAAAAAAAAAAATGTCTTTACAATAAATAATTGGATACAGGAACAAAATTTTTTCGTTCAAAAAATAATTAATAAGTATATACTTAGAAAACGAATAAAAAAAGTTAAATCAGATTCTACGAACTCTATTTATTACATTTATGTTCACATAAAAACATTTTGTAATTTTATTGAAATGGAGAAAAATAACATTCAATGAGAATCACAAGTGGAGTACGGTTGGCTTAGAGTGGTAAAGGCGAACTGTCACCGCTCAAAAAGCAGCAGAACGAACTGTAGATAAGAGAAGGCCTATCGCTTCTCCAGAATAGGATAGTTGTTCCTAGCACGGATAGAGAGAAGATATTGGGTAATCCACACGAGGGCCATGGTGCAGCTTGGATAGAAGTGCGAGTTTGGTGGCCGAGGATAACAAGAGACCTAAGGGATGCCAACTCTCCCTTAGGTCTCTTGTTATCCTCGGCCACCNGAACCCAGGTAGTTTCCTGCAGTTATAAGACCGCCAAAGATATGCCAAAGACAAATAGATTCATTGAATTCCTGAAACTTAGCGTAAATAGCTGTTTAAAAATGTAGGTCTATTTTTAACAAGAATCAAACTACTCCCATAAGCGTGTACTACTTCCATGAACGTATTACAGACGTACAGAAACATTTATCTAAGTCCACTGGTTGACACTTCTTTTACAAGATTTAGATAAATATGCTTATTAGAGTAATTTACAATGTTCATACGGCACAGAATACTTGTACATTTATCAGTCATGCCTCACAGACTGACAGTAAGTAAGTGGTCATCAAGAAACTTACCACACCGGTGTTCTAGTTTGAATGAGAAGACACGAAATATGTATTCACCGTCTTTGTTCTCTACAAAGACGGTGAATACATATTCATGTTAATATCAATTTTCATGCTCTTAAGCATTTTTTGAAAACGTACTAAATGAGGTTATTCTATTTTATACATATATATTACCAAATATCAAATTTGATACGAATAAATGATGAAGAACGGTGACTTTCGGTAGTTTTCCTCTTTAATAGATATATTTTAAATTATTTATATTCAAAACACGACTGACACCACTTGAATCTCTTGGAAAACCAAAGAAACAAAGTATGAGTCACAATTTACAACGAATAGTATTTTTGCTTGCTGATATTTTTTATTTTACTATACAAATAATTTTATCCAAATATTTGACTAAATATGTTTCATATGTCATCATGTATTCTGTGACTCCATGCTGTTGTATTACTCTACCTTTATTTGAAAAGGCAAAAGGATGATCTGACGTATGGGAAGTTTTCTAAATTATTAGAGAATACGGAAATTGGACGGAAATGGAATCCAATGATCGTCACGACTGCCCAGTTATCCTTCACTGTTCTCTGATTTCAGGACTCATCTCTACATCACTTTCCTAAAACTTTGAAATTCAAGAATAACTATTGATCAACGTATTATTATTAAATACTCCAGTACTCGATTTTTATCCAGGGTTTGATATTTCTACTTAAAGAAAGAAAATTAATCACAGTCAAATTATTTTAATTCATAATAAAAGGAATATCTTTTATTAGGTTTTCATGCCTTTAAGACGGAAAATATGATTTTAATATATACAGATGTATTAGAGGATTTACCTCAATCATTAAATACATACTTTGTCCATTAGTGTGTGATTCTTAATAAGCGACCTGCTGCTGTGAAATTTGAAACCTTCAACTGAAAGTGTTTACCATAATCACCTCACTTTTGCCTCTCTTAGATATTCTGTAGGATTACAAGAAGGATTTTGCTAAACAAACTGGCCAGATAATATCACATTCACTTGAAATATTAAGATTAGGTATCCTTCTTGGATGATGCGTGAATAAATTGAAAAAAAATATGTCTACAATAAATCATTGAATACAAGAACAAACTTTTTTCGTTAAAAAAATAATTAATGAAAATTAATGAGTGTATTATTAGAAAACGAATATAAAAAGTTAAATTGGTTTCTAAGAACTCATCTCAGAATTTCAATTTTTTTTTCACTTTTATTTATTCATTACATTTATGTTCACATAAAAACATTTTGTAATTTTATTGAAAAGGAGAAAAATAACATTCAATGAGAAACACAAGAGAGTAAAACGGTTGGCTTAGAGTGGTAAAGGCAAACTGTCACCGCTCAAAAAGCAGCAGAACGAACTGTAGATAAGAGAAGACCTGTCGCTTCCCCAGAACAGGGTAGTCGTTCCTAGCACGGATAGAGAGAGGATATTGGGTAATCCACACGAGGGCCATGGTAGGATTATGAAGTGTGCAGCTTGGATAGAAGTGCGAGTTCGGTGGCCGAGGATAACAAGAGACCTAAGGGAGAGTTGCCAGGCTTGCATACAACACTAAAATATTCGGCCCGAGCCACTCTTGACGATTCCTCTGCCGTCGTGCGCTTAGGAAGCGGTAGCCCATTACTTCCCGAGGTACCCAGATATAAGCTAAGCTAAGAACCTGCTTTTCCAGAGGTCCCAAGATTCTTGAAGGGCTTTTTCGAGAAATTTGGTGGCAGAAAATTCGTTACCATGGCGGGACTAGCCTATCGGCTTAACCAGGCTTTAGGCTGGTGACAAGTAGTCCTTTACCGTAAAGAGGTCCTTTCACACGGGAGACTTAAATGTGGCCTATAGGTACACACTTTAACACGTCAAAACTAGAGTGCTCGCAGGGACAGCTCCTTATGGGCAGGAAACTGATGGAACTACTCTTCCTATTCTTAAAATTTAAATCATTTCTTTACTAACACATTAACATCAAAGCTTTATTTCAAACAGTAACTCGATATATAGACTGTATAAAGAGACTGAAATTCAAATTCTGGCTTATGTCTTTTAAAGAACAACATAATTTAGAAGAATAAAACGATTTTATTTTACAAAAAGCTTCAATTCATAAACTATCTGATTGAAGAAAAGATTTTAAAAAAATTAAAGCAAATAATTTATGGTAATTGCAAACTAAATTTATTAGTGTTATTAAAACTAACCGAGAGATATGAGAAATTTTTGTAATTTAATATTTCGATTTAAGTTAATCCAGACTAGTATGAAGTATGGTTTTGTATGCAAGAATGAATCGTTTGATTCCAGAAAATAAATCTATTATGATGTTTTTAAAGTAATAAATTCATACGTTCAATAAAGCACTCATAAATTCATTATACTTNTTATACCTACGGTTAGTTATACATAGTTAGTGTTAATTTTCATTCGAAAAGTATGCCACGGCATAAGAAGAAGCAATGCAGTGAGTTTGTAAAAAAATTGAATTCTATGAAAACTAATTACATGTAATTATCAAATTGAAGGTATTGTCAGGAATTTTTAATGTTTTTTAATAACTTTAATTGATTTTACTCCTAATGTACAAAAAAAGTAAGGTATCCGAATTTCGAGTACAAATGGCGTCTCAATAATTTTTTAAAAAACCATTACATTAAGACATAGGGAAGACATTCAGGGCTTAAGTCCATAATTATTTATTGCTTCAAGAGATAAAATATGTTTGAGTTATAATAAAACAATTATTTATTGAGATTACTGAAGTCCTTTTATTTATCATTTAATTACAAATTAATGTAAAAATACATTTTGATTTTTCTTTTTCAAATTAAAGTGTGTGAAGTATATGACGGATGTATTAATTTTAGTATTTTAAGTTTAAATAAAATTAATTGATAATGTTGAATAAAAATAAATAATTAATTT
Organism: Oncopeltus fasciatus; assembly: GCA_000696205.2. NCBI lineage: Eukaryota > Metazoa > Arthropoda > Insecta > Hemiptera > Lygaeidae > Oncopeltus > Oncopeltus fasciatus. The sequence goes on along the minus strand of KZ812503.1, from coordinate 3,946 downwards.
TTTTTTAGGCATTAAGTATTTATAAGCAAATTTTGTTCGAAACACCGAAGAGGAATTATTTTTAGGTCAGAATGAGTATAAAGTATCCTTCGTACTAGATTTTTTTTTATTTGTCTACCATATAAAACACACTGATAGTTTAATATAGAGTTTAGAATTATGATAGGAAAACAAAATGCTTATAATAATGGCGAATATGTTTAATGAAAAAAAGAATACTATATTCATAGAATGAAAAAAAAAATGAAATTAAAGTATTGGACCACGCTGATGGAACAGGAAGGCCCAATATATTAATTTTATTTTTTTATTTACCGAAAATAAAATCCTTGTTCAACCATGGAGAGAGGGAGACAAAGGGGGAAAAAAATAGAAAGAGAAAGGGTGGGAGAGTGAGAGGAAGAGTAGAAGGGGAGATAAAGCGATCTGCTGAGTATAGGCCATCGATCCCCCACTCCAAGCGGCATGACGTCACAGCGGCCTCAGTCAAGGCAAGCGTGACGTCACAACCCCAGTCAACAATGCGAACCTCCCTGTGGAGGACAAGTCACGACAGAGGGATGACCCAAGGCCCTTTAAAAGAGACGTTACTCACGTCACTGGGGGGGTTATATTTAGTCTAGGTCGTTGCTTTTTGCACTTTGATTATCGAGAATTTTAGAAATAACAATCAACATGGGTAAGTTCCTTACATGATTCCAATTATTTTTGTACATTCAAGGAGCAAGTTCGATAGTTTCAATTAATTCATGTATTTATAGAACTACTTTAAAATATGCATTATTCCTCTTTTCGATTGTTTTTATCTAATCCTGTGCATAGATTGGTGCTAGGGTTTATTTCAGACTTACACAAGAGGAAAAAAAAAAAGGAATAAATACACGAAATATACAAGGACTTAGTTAATAATTACATAACGAACTAATTTAGATGAATATATTTTATTAAGTTAGATATTAAAAGAAAAGCATTAAAATTAGATGTTTTTTGCTGGGATTCGGTCAGGTTAATAAATAATAAAAAAATACAAATTGAAAAAAAAAATATTTAAAAACAAAAAACATCTAACATAATAACTACGGTCAAAAAAACTCTCCATTTGAATCTA
>KZ812502.1:4780-15404 GCA_000696205.2 Oncopeltus fasciatus | reverse complement strand
TCGAACCTGGATCTCCTGCTATCCGGGCCGGTGTGTTAAGCCATTACACCACAAGGACTAGCTAGATATCTCATTAAATTCCCTCTACACTAGCTAGAGTATCCTACTTCGTTTGTGAAAATGTTATCTTCATAGTCCCTTTTATTTTTTCAGAGGAACTATTGTTAATAAAACATTTCTAAATCATTAATAGGTCTTTAGGCAGTATTAATGTTCATCTTACATAATAAGAACGTATTTGTTTTGTCAATAAATTTTAAAGGAATATATCTCTCTCACTCTCTGTTCTGATGGATTTCATTTATTTATTTTTTCAATATATATCCGATCTAATACAAAATGAGTTAATAAAACTTAATATATCAATTTTTATAAACAATCATATCTTAAAAGGAGTAATTTTATTATTTTTCGCCGGATCTCACTTCCTTTAAACTGCCGGATCGACTTAAAAATTAAGCTAAATCATAGTAAATTATTAATATGAACATATACATTTATAAGTTATATATTATAAATAAGTATAGGGAATGAATAATCCTATTCATGAAGATGGATAGAATATGTCTTTATTTTCTCTTATAATACATACGAGTATATAGTTATAAGAATCATTTAGTTGTTAGATATNAATATATACAGCAACCAAAAGTTAATAACTATAAAACTGTAAATAAATGTAAAAACTATACATTTATTAATTATAATTATAAAACACAACAACTAAAAATATTGTATTACCACAGTAAAGTAAATATTTTATTTAATATAACCACCAGTTGAATTTTATAATGCAATTATAACAATTATACCATACATCTATTGTGTATTTTTCAAGATTTTATCACTTTCCAGTTTCTACTATTTAATATCTTAATTATTTCTCGCTAGATTAATTGCTCTTAACAAGCCATATTTTCATAAATTCGCGGAGCATTTACTTTTTCAATAGGGCATTTACTTAATAATTAAACAATATATTTAGGTTTACCTCAGTTTCAAATTGTGCATAGAGAATTTGATTTGGTTGGAAAACATGCCTGTTTTAAGTTTAAAAAAAAAAAGATTTGTTTGGCTCTGGATTTCTTAATTTATTGTATACTCGAACAATCATAACTATTATTAAATTAAGCATTACTTTTTAAGATTATTATTTAATTTCATGTATAAAAATTTATGGCTGGAAGTATTTGCCTTCTCTACAATTGATTCTTTGAATTTATTCTCACATAATATAAATTATTNAAATTTCATTAATCGTAATTTAGCTTATTATAAAAATTTCAGTTACTTAAACTAGAGGAATGGCATTTCAGAAAAATAATTTGTTTGTTTTTTCCAGGTAATATAATATTATTGATTGGTGTTTTCATTTTTTAGATTAATTTTTGTTTAATCAGAGCTTAAAATAAAGTTGAGTGGCATATACCCCAGATTTGTTTTCTATATTATTGTCATAGCATTGAATCCCTTCCCTGAATGGCATTTGTTTTTTTCTGAATTGTGATGTGTTAGATTGGTTAACTTGAGATATTCGCTGTTCTGAATGGGCTGATTGAGAGCTGGCCAGGAGTGACATGAATGAAGTCTCAGCGTAGACAGATATCGGCAGGTAGCGAGATCTATTGATAGCTGGAGTAAGGTTACTGACGCGACGTGTCTAAGGTCAGTTCTCCTTCCCAAAATAGACCACGCAACTAGTGCTTCTTCTACTACTGCTCGCTTCTGTTAAATAAGGTCCTCTTCGGAAATCTACCTCATTAACACCTCAAAAATGAAATATCACTCGATACATTTCTCCCCTCCCCCTCCCCGATCTCATTTGAACCCTGGATCGTACTGGATTGGGAAATTATAACCATTATTTTACTATTCTACCATACTTAGCAATGGCCTAGCTATCCTATGGATCGAAGCCAATCAATTTTCTTCATTGTTTGTTAATATAATATAATTCTAATATAGTAATTAACTTCATCCCTTCGGAAAAAAAGGGAAAGTCTATTTTAAAATATTAAGCGTCTTTTTCAGAAGCTTCTTTTTCAAGGAAGTCTAGCGATTTCCCTTTGTATCATAAAGTGACAATTGATATATTTCTCGACTCTGCGCTGATCCTACATAATTTGAAAACAATATGTTATATTATGTTAATAATATAATATAATCTAATGAACAATAATACAATAAAATCGTATACTAATTGTGTATAATATAATATAATATGCACTACACGGTATATATTGTTTATGTGTGTGTGTGTCTGTCTGTCTGTTCGCTCTCTTAAGTCTTTATGAATCTCCGGGTAAGCACAAATAGATACTGACTAATGTTTTGCAAAATTGTAATTAGAAAATAGTAATTTTATAAATTATTAAAGTAGGAAAAATAATCGAAACAGATCACCATATTGTCAACGAAAGAGTTTGTTAAACGAAAGCTTGGCTGAAGGAAAATAATTCCGTTTGAAGGAAGTTAAAAATAATCTATCGATACTTGTGGTTAAAATATACTATCGATAGTTATAGCTGAAACTTCACCACCTTGAATTTTGGAACCGTTTATAAAATCATGTAAGTACTTGTGGTCCTCTTTAAAAAAAAAAAAAAAAAAAAAGTCTGGAAGACTATTGGGTTTAAAGTCATAGTTAAGTGAATTTAGTAAAATTTTGGTTTATTAAGAGGGAAGGGATTTACCAAGGTTCAATTATTAAATAATTTTGAATCAATAGATTTTAAGGATTAATGTTAAGTTCCTAATAAGCTTTTTTTTTTTTTTTTAATCTGTGATTAAAAGTAAAACTGTTAGTGCTTAATTTATTTTGTTACTGCTAAACTAAAATATTTCTATTGGAAAATAAATAATTGAGGATGTGGCATATGCATAATTTGATTGTGGTTGGAGAGAGGGGTTTGCTTCCTTATGAGTTGTAAAGGCATCTACCTGCCTCTTGCTTGAGGTCGATCTGAAGCATGTGACGTGTGAATTCCAGCAAGCTCTTCCAACACCCGCATTGTCCTTTTGCGGAGTTATATGCAGGATACCTGTTGTCTCATATAGGTATTTTCCATCTTAACTATCAAATCCCCTGATTAGATGATAGGGAATATCAAATGTTAGGCCAAGATAAGAAGTAGATTCTGTAATATGTATTATGTCACCATAAATGTCTATTAGCTCCAGTTATTCGTATTGCTTTAAAAAAAAAAAAAAAAAATAGATAGATTTATTGAAAGCTATGGTATAGCCGAGATTTGTTCGTAAATACTCCTAGATTTGTTTTAGCCATCTTTCATCAACATTTTACGATCTGATACACCTTTGTTAGATATGTATATGACAATTGCGTCAATGTAGAGGATAATCCACCTTTTTGAACACATCATTATAACTGCGCAAAACACCAAGGCTAAAAGAACACTTCAACAAATAATCATAAATATATAGAACTTAGTAGCTATAAACCAATTTTCTAACGGTTATATTCAATAATGATTTTACGAAAATATTTAAAATATGATTTTCAGGATCGGACCGGCCCTTTAATTTTTAAAATATAAAACCAAAGTCGGTTTTCAGTCTTATAATTTAAACCATTGGATAAATTCATATAGTTTACATGAAATATTCTTTTGAGAGCTTCAGCCCAGAGCTCAAAATATTAGGGTTTTAACATTTTTCCTTTTAAATTATTTCCCCTCTCCCGCTTGTGAAGATTAAATTTGTTATTTAATCTCATCTATGTCCACCATCTCTCCTTTCGAGTGAGCGATATCTTTGTGTATATATATCATACCTATAGGGATTAAAATAGCTTGACTTTTCCTTATCGTCTTGGACTAAATTTTTATGCCCATTTGAAAAATGAATCTAATCTAAATACTAAAATAATCCTATCAAGTGCTGTATAAGGTCTATTAATACCTTCAGTCTATTTTTTAAAGTTATCAAGAGATGGTATAAAAAAAAAATTAAAATACTTAGTGTGCTTTCAAGAGGAGTACCACAAGGCCGACTAGAGTTTCTATTTCCAGAGCACTTGACTTGGTCTCTGAAACCTTTCGTTTTTATTAAGATTGGAATAACACCAATACAAATTTTAGTCTTTAGTGGGTATAAATTAATGGATAAACTCCACAAGACTTATGGAATCAAGAAATTATCGGTTTTGGAATTTTTTTAATTTAAAAAACTATTCTTTTTAACTAATTAAGTACATCATAGGAGCCTAATTGATGCTCATTATTCACAACATTTAATTAATCAATAACAGTTCATATTTGTTCTTAGACATTTATACTCTTTGACTATAAATAAATAGCTCAAATCCAAGAGTTCAATATTCACAAAGTTCAGAGTATTCTATTATTGCACTGCGGGTTCGAATCCCTCCCTGGGAAATCTTTTATTGGGAAATAAAAGCTTGCCCAGTGCCAGGGCTTATTGCGTTAAACTTAGGTGAAAGTCTCGCAGCTGTGTAAACTAAGCAGTTTTCCTATTTTTTTCAGAATAGAGTTTGATAAAAGAAATTACTAATTTTATCATAAAAGCCAGATGGGATAATGTGCATAAAAGAATATCGCTTTCAGACTATACTTAGTCTAAGGGAGAGGAAAAGATGGGAAAAGCCCACCCTTCATATCAACCTTCATATTTGCATTCTTAATTATCTATTGAAAATTCGTTTTCAAACAATTTATAGGTTTACTTTCTCTAATACACTGGGGGACAAAAAAACCGGCGCACCTGGAATTTTACCTGAAAAATGCAGATTAAATAATTATTTTTGTGTGCGGTGTAATAACTGTTAATATAATATAAACTTTTATATAAACTGAAAGATGGACTTTATCTCTCCTTTCTTTCTTAAAGGAAAAATTCATAATTTTGAATTCAGTTTGTCTCCAGAAACACATTGAGTGGCGTTTCTTCTTTCCTTTCTTTCTTAAAGAGAAAAATTCATAATTTTAAAACATTAAAAATAAACTTTTGGAAACACTTAAATAAACCTAACTTCTACTTCTACTTTTTCTGAGCATCTTTTTTTTTTTTACTTATGGGACATTGATGAGTTCATGTTCCAGTGTGGGTATTCTTAATCATTAATAATATAGGGTTACTATTAATCATTAATACATCATCAATTGAATCAATGATATTGAAAAAACAAAACATATACAAATTCCAGCTTTTAAAAGTAATTATGTTTTGAACTTTGTTACTTTCCTGGCAACTGTTAATAAATTGGATCTGCATTTTATATTTGGGAAAGTAAATATAACTTAAATAAATTAAAGACTCGTAAAGATAAATCGATTTATCTACATTCATAAAAGTTAAAATTTGACTTATTGAGGGAATGAAAAATATATTCACACACGCACGCGCACACACACACACACACACACACACACGTGTGTAACAAAAAGTCAATATTTCATACAAAAATAATGATAGTATTTTATTTATAAATAACTCTCCATGAAATAATGATTTATTAAGAAAAGCTCTCCCATTCGATATTTTTTAATGATTAATAAAGTTTATTAAGTAAAGTAAAATTTCAAAGGTGGAGAAAGTATACTACTAACTAATTTATAATATTAACTGGAGTATAATTTGGTTATTGTAATTTGGTTAAAGATAGGCGACAAGTTAACGAAGTGTTGTGAACCTATCTTTTGTGGGTGCAGTGTATATATTATGGTTTCCCCAAAACTTGCCAAAAGTTCTATATGTGTTCAAATTGAAGAGATTCGCTGAGAATCGCTCATTGCCTGTTGCAGAAGAGGCCTGGGTAACTGTGGTGACGAATGACACGTACGGTCTTGGAGCCCTGGTCCTGGGGAGCTCCTTGCGAAGGGTCGCCACCACCAGAGACACAGTCGTCATGGTCACTCCTGGGGTCTCACAGAGGATGAGGTAAGTCCTATTGAAATAATCATACCCCATCCTATTAGAAAATGTTATATAAATTATGTTTATATGATTGATCATTAAATATTATGTACTTTATTTTCAGTCTCCGATATGGTAACCGGCTCGTTTTTAGTCAATCTAAACACCATTGCTGGTTGTATTTACCGTTTCTTCTTCCGGGTTGGACCTTGTCAAATTGTTGTTATTTGCCGAGCTTTCGCACATCATGTGATGGCTTCTTCAGGGCTGAAAAAATAATGAGAGTTGTAAAAGAGAGATTTTTAAAATTCAGGTGTTATATAATTACCATATTTTATACACCAGGTAGTGTATAATCCCGGTATGGTATGGTCCTTGGGCGAAGCCTGCCTTCCTATTGGTTGATACTGTGTTCTGGTGGCTGGTCTTTGGAGTAGTCAGGTAGCTGGTCACTGATTGGTTGGATCCTCTTGTCAATTAGCGCTGGTTTCAGTTTTTGCTCAATCTGTATATGTCTTCTCTGTTGATATTTTTCGGATTCTTGGTTATTTCGATGGCTTCTCTGATGGTTCGTCGATAGTAGTTGCTTTCCCGGGCCAGTATTGAAGCGTCTTCGAATTTGATGTGGTGGCAGGTGTCTGCTAGAGCTGACCTCTCTGTGCGTCCGTGTTTGATGTCTGCGATCTGTTCTTTGAGACGTGTGTCTATCGCTCAAAACATCTAACCATTGCTGGTTTTTAAATTGACTTAAATTCCTTTGAATTTCTGACTTAAATTGCTGGTTTTTCAAATTTAACACAAAAAAAAAATTGTATTTATTTTTTATTTTTATAAGAATGTCTAGATATTCACTAATTATAATAGTATTCAGAGCCAATCCTGTGTTTAAATTTGTCCAAAAGAATGAAGCAGGTATAGATGAATTACTTATAGCTGTTAATATGTGTAAACTATAGTGGTGGCTGTGGATAACCCCCCCCTCCTCCCTCAAGGAAGCTTGTTGCACTATTCTACAGTGCTTGTGAAGCCTATTTTTAGTTGCTCAGGAATACTCTTCCGCCAGTTGGCCCCACACGTGCCGACGACCACTTAAGTGCCCTCTGCGGTGTACCTTGAAAATAGTCTTCACCAGACTTAGTAATGGCTGGTTTAGAAAGAGTTTTAATTGTGTCTATTTTTGCTTACTGAACTTACAAATTCCCTTCGAAAACGGTAGAACGAATTTCCGTTTCTACTTTAAGTATGCTTTTTTTTTTTTACAAATTCGTTGAGGGGAAAAGAGCCTGTATTTAATGTAATGATGAGAAATAGTTTCACACACTAGCGGCGTAATATATATATATATATATATATAATTNTTCTTGGTATACAACAAACAGAATATATCACAATAAATAAAGGTGAGCAAATTGTGACCTTTGACCTGTTATAAAAATGTTTATATGCATTTTTCAGGTAAAATTCCAAGTGCGCCGGTTTTTTTGTCCCCCAGTTTATAATGCATCAATTCATATTATAATATTCTTATGATGGCATGTATGTAAAATAAATTTTGATTGATAGCTAATCAAAAAAATTGATATTTGTTTTCAATCCTCTCTCTAAAGAACATCTATCACTATTATGACAACAGTTCCACAGCAGGCTTTTAATGCAAAGAGAGATGTCTATCTAGAGAGTGTGTCTATGTAAAGGTTGAGTTTGTTCATTACTCACTACGCGCTAGAGGAGGTGTGTGGTCAACACATCATTCTCGTAACCTAATTTTTTTCCCATTCAATGAATAAATTATGCAAAACTAGAAATGAGTTATTCTTGGGAGAGTACCAGGAAACTCCTGTTTCATTAAAAGCAGAAGCCCAGAAAGAAAATCCCACTGTACATTTCGAGTATTGAACCTAGTACAATATATATTCTTGGGTGAGAATACATCGCAATATTTTCAAGTTTGTTTATTCCTATGATATTTGTTTGGTCACTCACAATAAAATATAACTATCCATCCCTAAAATGTACTCCAGTTACTGTACATTTTTACTTTACAGATATGCTAGATACTGTAGAGTTCCCATTTCTCACTAAATATGTGAGATATTACAAATATTCATACACAGTATGATGATATTTTAATTTACCATTTATCCGAAGGGATGGATATTTATATCTAAAATTGTCTTTTAGTAAATTTCTAAGGAATGTGACCGTTGGCTTCCTTGTAATATATTTTTGAATAATTTTTCTTTTCCTCCTTAGATCCTACTGACTTGACAAGAAAAATTATGATACTTAATAGAGTGTGTGCCCTGCTGTGGTAGCTACAGTTATTGTTAAAAATAAAATTAAAAGATTAATTACCACTTTGTTTGTTTTTTTAGCCAATTAGGGAAATCAAGATATTCACTTTTGTACCATGTCACTTCTTTTGAAAAATTTCAACGAATTTAAAAAAAAATAATGGAACATAATAGGTATTAAATGCAATTTTATAACATTTGTGTTCTGTAACATTTTTACAAAAAACACTTGTTGAGGAATAAATTTATGAATATAACTATAATGATTGTGCACTTCCCCCACCCTATTTCCCCAGCCAGTCTAGAGCAAACTTTAGCGGTCATGCCTTTTACACTCATTCTTCTTGGCATGTAAATTAAATTTCCTTATTTCCTTTTCTTTATGTCCATCTTTAATGAGAATATGAAATCTACGTGTTGGGGTTTTTTATTTAAGAAAGGTCATGAAATATTTAATTTAAATTTTTTAAATTTAAATAATAATTGGAATTGCTGAACTAAAAAAAGTTCCTAAAAATAATTGTTAGCATCAAGTAATCCCCTATCCAACCAGTTTTATATTACATGGTTTTAAATAATCATTCAAATACCATCATCGAATTATATTGCAATTTAAAGAAAATGTTCAATGATAATTACAAAAATTATGACTCCTGATCATTACAAAAAAAAAAAAATCACTTCAGAATTTTTTTATTTTCATGGTGATAAATTTGGCCTCTAAGAAGAAATTTTTAATCGTGCTTAAAGTTTCAGTTAAACACTCACTCTCATTGTACTCATTAACAAACCTACCTTTGTACTCTTCATTTAACCGTGAAACTTATAGTAAAAAAAAAAAGAAGTGTCTCATGCAATGTTAAATTTAAATTTTGAGGCTCAGGCCTGCCTAATGATTTACGGTAAAACGTTTAGTGTATCAGGAGCCTGTAACCTACCTTCGGAAACCCTGAACCTCGCCTGAAAAAATTTTAACTAGCGGGGATGGCAAATCTCTAAAAGAAATTAGTCAAAATTCTGGGCACGTCATATTGGCGTCAAGAAATAGACAACAGTTTCTGTTCCGTATACATTATTATCTATCCATGATTCAATTTTAAACTACTTTATCATTAAACTACATTGCAGTGTATTAAATTGTGCTAATTTATTATAAATACACCAAACTGTATCACAATACACTTTAATTATACTTAAGGGAGCAAGTAAAACTTCTACTTCTTGTTTTTCTCATGAACAAACTCATTTCTTCTTTTAGCAAGTTTCATGAATAAAAAGCAAGCCATTCAAGTCAGTTACATGACACAGCTTTTGAAAAATTTCATTCATTCTTCGATTCTACTTAGAGTTGCTAAACATGTGTCCTGTTAAAAATTATATATATTTTTCTGATGCTGCACTCGAACAAACTAGCCAGATTTCTTATGACTTAATTTGAGAAAAACAGCTTTCACGTATTTAAAAGATGGTTTTAATTAAAAGTTACGATAAAATTTAATGTAAGACGAAAAGGACCATGAGTAAAAAAGTTATGGCCATTAAGCTCTGCTCTTGACTAACGGGGAAGATAGTGAGTTAAGCACCCACCCACCATAGTTATTCTCATATATTTATTCCTTTACAAGCGTTTTTCATAAAAATGTTTGAAAATTACATTTTCAATTTTGTTCCATAACTTTTCATAATTTAAATAGCAACGAAAATATATTGATAACAAATTGTTTTAATATATATCGAATTTGGTTTATGTTTTAAAAATACGAGGTNAATAAGTATATATATTATTTTTTTGTTGTAACTTAAATTACAATGAAAATAATACGATTATACCTTTTGGCTTTCTTCTGAATACCCCATCTTTCTCTCATTCATTTTCTACTAAATTGAATTATTTCAAGGATTTGGAATAAAAAGAACCAATACGGCCCGCCTAACAATTTTTTATTACATTGGTAAATGCCCTTCCTAATATGGGTTATTCGAAAAATTTTATAGAATATTAATATTACAAAATTATATTTTACACCCATTTTCTCCTGTACATTTTCTTCGTAACGCTAATAACAACAGAGATTGATTTAAGATTTAGGTCTCCCTCTAAACCCTCACTTAGAAATAAAATACTAAAATTTTTCATGTTACCAACGTGAATTACTTGATTTCCCAATTGTAAATTTGCTGAAAGTAAAGTGTATTTTACAGTCAAGAAGATGAGAATATTTCTCCTGGGGCAGAGGTGCTGAGTTAAGAATTCGAATTTTAATCGGAAACCGTTTAGGATTTAGCAAATTTCCCGTAAGGAAATAAACTAATTCACATTTTTTCCAAGATGCGAATTATAAAAAATTTTTTTACAAATCTTCACCAATCCCATAAATGTAATACTTCGAAGAATGTATAAACCACACTCACACATACTCACATGCATATATATA